>JASPKZ010009880.1:5000-167428 GCA_030220185.1 Diploptera punctata
CGTGAGCAACTATTGTTAAAATTAAAATTCCATCAATGTAACAAAACGATCGCAGAATCGTGATCTACAGACTTAAACCACATGTTGGCAAGTTGTCACGTCATTAGCTTCTATCACATGACCACACTCAGCAATTGCAAAATTGCGGAAATAAGTATTTCGTTAAAGAGGAAGAATCAGCTGCTAACATTCACCTTAGACTTCAACGTGTATATGGAGATGCTTGCATGGGCGCCAGCAGTGTTAGGAGATGGGTAAAACATTTCAAAAATGGGAATACGAGTATCCAAGATGAGCCTCGTAGATCAGGAAATTTGGGTGGGAAACTCTTTCGCATCCTCCCTATAGTCCCGACTTGGCACCCTCCAATTACCATCTTTTCGGTTATGTGAAGGATCGGCTGCGAGGCCAACGCTACGAGACGCTGGAGGATATTCGGAAAGCAGTGCGTCAGTGTCTTCGAGCAGCTGGAACGGATGTATATCTAAGGGTCTTTTCAAGCATGTAGAACGATGGGGAAAATGTGTGCAAAGAAATGGAGACTATGCTGAAAAGTGACACAAAAGTCTGCATATTACGATGGTGTACTTAGTGTGTCTAAAATAAATATTATGATTTTTTTAAATGTTACCCGAGGGTCGCGGGTTCAAACCGGCCGGGGTCGATGGATTTTTTAGGAAGGAAAAATCCAAGGAGCAAGTCCTCAGGGAGGGACTTTAAGCCGTGGATCCCGAGTCTGAAGATTTTCAGGCTCGTAAAAGACCCTTAAGCCTGAATGAAAGGCCTCTAAGCAAAATTTACCGAGTTTTCCCGTCCTAGTACTACCTTGATTTCCTAGATGTCAGTATGAGGCGGAACGCTGACCACGGGCCACTCCTATGGCATCTGTATGAAAACAAGTGTAACTAAATTAGTATGGTTCAAATTATTCCCTGTAGGGGAAGAGCGCCTAAATCTCTGTTAAGGGAAACATGGACTTACAAGATACAAGAAGATACTTTCAGTATGCCTCTCGTACTTCTCTACAAATGGAGAAGCCAGGCTACTGAATATACCCCTACTTACGTATTTCACGTTAGATTCAAACAAGACTTAAATAGATGTATTTTTATGTATAATCACTTCAGGCACACCTTGCTGCTAGGTAAAGATTACGTTTTCTGGATCCCCTCGCTTACGAATGTGCTATGTAGGTCCCTGCACTGTCTTTCTCGCGTGTCCCGTGTCCACCTGATCCTGGCACGCGCTCTCACTTTGCAAAGCTATAGACAAAGTGCTCATGAACATTTCACAACATGCACTCCTATATCCAGTGACTACTAATCGCAGAGTTAGTGGAAATGGATTAATAACATCTCAACTAACCAACTCACTGACACTATCGAACCCATAGGTTCATGGCCGCGCGGACAAAGCTCTCCATACATACCTATCTTGAACTAATGTTTTCCAATCATCCCTTGTATAATCTAAAAAGTAAAGTGTTCCCACTACAGGCCTCGGGAGGCCCTCGGGGTAGCAGGATGTTAAGGCTCCCACTTTTTCTAGACAATCGTCACTTGATGTCAGCCGGGTTGTCAGCCCTGCGTGACAGCCCTCTTTACCCCCAGAACAAGCATATGGTACTCATTTCAGTTAGAGGCTGAGTCGACCCCAGGGCCATGGTGCCACCAGAAGGTTTGGGTCAGTTTAAACATCCTGACCCCACCGGGGACTTGAACCTTCGATCTTCCAGTTTGTAGCGTACTGCCTTGACCACTACGCTACGGCGTGCCCCCTTATATAATCTACTTCACTCAAATCATGGTTAATGTTATTCTCCCGCCTCATTCTTGGTCTACTAACTGGGCGTTTTCCCTCTAGTTTACCTACAATAAGCTTCCACGCGCCTCTTTCATTTTCCCATTCGTGCCACATGCCCTGCCCATCGCAGTCTATTAGACTTAACTTTTCTTATATCATCTGCTTTTCTATAAATATAATGTAGCTCATTGTTATGTAGTTTTCTCCAGACCTGACTGTTCATATCCTTTTGGTCCAAAAACATTTCCTTACTTACTTATTTACTCACTGGCACTATCGAACCCGTAGGTTCATGTCCGCGCGGACATAAGCTCTCCATACATCCCTATCCTGAGTCAATGATTTCCAATCATTCCCTGTATAATCTACTTCCCTCAAGTCATAGTTAATATTATTCTCCCACCTCATTCTTGGTCTGCCAACTGGGCGTTCTCCCTCTGGCTTTCCTACAAGAAGCTTCCATGCAAGTCTTTCATTCCCCATACGTACAACATGTCCTCCCCATCGCAGTCTACGAGACTTAACTGTTAAAAAAGTTTCTTAGGAACTCTATTTTCTAATACTCGTAATCTCATTTCCTCCCAAAGCATCTTAGGAGTCACAAATAAAGCGAGACGTTCTGTTTAGATCCCTGCTTTCTGCTAACTTTTTTTTTCTTGCGAGAAAAGTATTTTTTCTAATCAATGCCACTGAGGTTGTCAATTTTCTGATATTCTCTCCTGGCATGGGGTACTTGTAACCCACTTCTGAGGTCGGGGAGCCTGGAAGGCATGGTTGTCCTGATATTGATGGCTAGATGGTGTTCGGGTACCGTTTGAGCCTTATAGTTTCCTGACATTTGTCTTACAGGTGAAGAAAAAAACACGAAAAAACGTCACCCAGGAAACTTGTCGCGACCGAGGATTGAACTCGGGACCGCTGCTCGACAAGGCAGCACATTACCTCGAGACCACAGTGGCGGACGAGTAGAAATATTTGTTTTTACTCATTTTGACTTCACTAGAAAAGGCTGACCGAAAAAAAAAAAACCACCACACACACCACCTACAGACAATTGAGTTCTCAATAAGAACAAACATTATACAGTACAATGTACCTATGCTACAAAGTTTATTTTTTTTCTTTTATACGATTACTATAGTCCAGTCGCCGAGTCTCCGGCTCTGAAGTTTTCAGGACAGTGTTGACGATATGGATATTCAGTGGGAGGGGCCGCTTTATGTACCACTGAAGCCACGCGGTTAGCAGAAATACAGTCGACAATATCGCAGCAATTTCAAACCGTACTAGCGGCGCCAAGAGGTGTGATTGGTTGTGACAGACGTTCACTCCCAATTCAACTATTTCCTTATTGGCAGTAGAGGGCCGTCAGGGCCGGAGACTAGGCAGCTGGACTATAGACCAAGTTAATTTTTAGTTATCTTATTTGCCCATAGTTGTCATAAATGGTATGTGATAAACACACCCACTGAATGAGACATCTAACAGGCAATTAAAGTATTACTAGGACTTTGAGATCGGCAAATTTTGCTTAGAGGCCTCTTTATTCAGGCCTGAAAATCTTCAAACTCGGCATCCACCGCTCCCTCCCAGAGGACTTGCTCCATGAATTTTTCCATCCTAAAAAATCCATCGACTCCGGCAGGTTTGAACCCGCGATCCTCGGGACCAGAGGCAAGAAGCATAGCCACTAGTCCACTGCGGCCTCAAATAACTATTATTTCGTTCTTATTTATAGACGCTTTAAAATTTATAAAGTCATATCGTGTAGAGAAAAAAATATATATCAGGTTTTAACAGCCTCAGAATTTGAACCTGAAACTTTCCGAAAACGAGTCTCATTTCATAATGCATTATTCTATTAATTAGCGAGTAAGGATTTGAACTAATTTTTCGTTGTAATTACAAAAATAGTTAGTATTTTTGTTTTCGGCTAAGTCATATGCAAAGTGCTACTCTCTTACTAGTCTACTAAACATGCATTAGAAGGATATAAAAGTTTTTTTTTTCGCATTATTTCTTTGAGTAAGATGGATCGTTATAAATGTTTTAAAGCTGGAAAGAATGAAAAACGATAATCCGAATTTATGTCCCTGTGTATTTAGTAATATGGTTTAATAGTGCTTTAGTTTTATAACCTATATAATCATTATTGCGTGATGACGTATGCACTTAGTCACGTGATCTATAAACTGTAATCATACTGTAATTTTAAATAAGTCCTATGGAGTCGCCTTCCTTATTTCAGGTTCGCGTGATTTCATAGTGGACCATTTGTTTCTTTTATAGAATGTGCCATGTGACCCCGATAATCTTTATACGGTATATATAAAAATGTGTGTTTGTGAGTCTGTCCTTTGTGGACTCAAAAACTATTTGATAGATTTGAATGGGGTTTTTACTATCATTTAGAGATTTTTTTGGGACAATTAACGTATAAAAGTTCATTGGTGCACTAAAAAAATGGCTTTTTGGACGCTTAAATAGCTTACGCTGCCTAAGCCATAACAAATACAGCAAATTAATGTACAGAGAATTGAATATCTAAAAAAAAAAATTACAAAGGAAGTCCGTGACATCATAGCCTATGTCTATCTTTAACGGATAACTCACAATAACCGTTCTTGTCTTTCAGCTCATTTATGTCAAGAAGATCGGTATAAGAAGATTCCCGGGCAACGCCGGGTAATCAGCACGTGACATCTAAAAATAATTACGATATAAATTTATATAATTATTTTTCTTTTTACTCATTCAATTAAACATAAAAACACATTTCATTTATTTAGGCGTAGCAGCGTCACGCCGGGTATTATTACAATAAATCATATAACAAAAAACAAGAAAAACGTTTTTAAATTATTATATTGTCACCATTGATTTATTTTCCCTAAGAATATTAAACCATTATAGAGCCCCTGCCCTCCAAAATACGAGTATTCATTCCAACCCCCCAATAGCCAGTTTATAACAAAACTGCTGAATCTGCCAGAAATTGAAAAACTAAGTGTTTAGTATTTGTTCTCTCGATTTTTAAGTTGCTAGAAAATGTTAACCACAATAAAATAATTTTAATATTCTCATTTCACCGAGCGAATTGGGTGTAGCGTTTCAGATACTTATTCAGAGTTCTCTGCTCAAACTATGTAATTAAACGATGTATTAATTAATTTATCTCAACCATTTAGAAAGTGCTGGGTTGAATCTATTTCACTATTAATCCTCATTATAAACTGCATTTGCACAAGACACGTGATTACCTAGAGAGTTGGCTTAAGTTGCAGCGTTAGAGACTCGGATCCAAGAAATCCCGGATTCTAACTCCATTGTTGACCAACCTGACTGGGGATTTTTCCTGGTTTTATTCAGTTGTCTAGAAACTTTCATCATAAGGTGTGCAGGAACAAGAAATATCACGAACCTAGTGAGAAATGCGTGTGTGAATTGTGTTGCGGAGAGTGCGACCGATATATACCGAAATGCCCAAGAAACACGAAATTGCTGAACTACAGCAAAGACTAAAGTACAATCAATGCCCATTAGGGCGAACCTTTATTATTATTATTATTATTATTATTATTATTATTATTAATAATAATAATAATAATAATATTCAGTTGTCAAGACAAATTTTGGGGTGTACATTCAGTAACAAGACTCATTTCATCATATTCACCATTTCGTTGTATCATAATAAAATATATATTACCAACATAAATTCGAATAAAAAACAGAAAAAACACACAATTTATTGTTGCTGTATGTGAATAATTACCTGAGAGAAATATGTATGTTGATCTTTTATTTAAAAATGTGAAAAAAATGCCTTAAAATAAAGTGAGAAGTTGAGCGCAAAATAATCTAAAATCGCCATATTTGCAATGTAAAATGTGTACTGTCATTGTTCAGACTGTGCAGCCGACTTATCATAAGTAATGCCACAAGTGATTTCCAATTTATCTAGAGAATTTGGAAATCAAGAGTGGCATTTGTTAGGACTATTTAACGAATAAAATTAAGCTGTTTACTCACAAATCATTATTTAAATATAGTTATTTTAAAATATTTAATGTAAACGGCGATGTTTGAAAACAAATGAGAAACGATTCGTACGCTTCATTTGCTTCTTTTGTTCATCACTGCAACCAGATCATATTATTTATTGCCAAAGAAACGCAATATTGTAGTGGGAAAAAATTAAACACATCAAACTGTATATTAATTCATTTCTGATGTCCTATGATGTATATATGACAATTATATTTTTCTGGAATGTTATTACCTAGGGAAAAAATACATTTAAGAAAGTGCAAACAGTAGTTTATTTTTTTGGTATAATCAATTGCTACAATTTTTTATATTAACTCCCGCATGCGCTATGTGTTGACATTCATGCACTATATATATATACAATCTGGTAACCGTATTTCTTATGGAGTTAGTCACTGCAAAATAATGCTATGATCTATTCACAATGTTAAAAAGGAGGTTATTATGATAACCTTTAGTTGGTAAATTCTAGGCGAAACATGACTGTGATTGGTTGTAAATAAAAAATCATTGAAATGTGATTGGTCATTGACTCCCATTTGGGACATGAGTTAAATAGTCACCTAAAATATGCAAAAACAGATTGTAATAAAATCAAATAAATTATTTGCTTTGTGGGTAATCTTAGCTTATTCCTGGCTGTTACAGTTGATAAAGAAAGTTTTTATGGCGTTTTCTTGAGTGAAGCTCCTTCGTCTGTCAGTGAAGAAGGGTTTATACATTGAAAATGTCCTTTCTACATCACAAATGATGCCACAGGTGCATGTGAAAAACACCACAGATCTTAATCAGTGAAGTCGTTTTCGGTTACAGTATTTTTCACTATCACCAGAGAGCATCTTGCTAATTTGACAAATTATATTGTAGCCAGGATATTTATTTAATACTTCACTAAGTTTATTAAATGCGATTTTAGCAACACCGTAATATTATTACTCGAGGCCCTCTTACACATATGTAAATATACACGTTACATACATAAAAAGGGCAATAGGAGTATCAAAAACGACAAGAGGCCGTCTAGTGTACCTACTGGCAAGGGAGACTTTCCTTATCGATGACTTGAAAACATCATACCCAGGGATTAGATAATCCCTGCATCATACCTACTACCAACCACAGAACCCTATAAGCATGCGCTACAAAGACTACGCAGAAAAAGAGCGGAAGTATGGCCGGAATTCTTCAGCACACGGAGCGATGATAGATAGGAACTGGACAGAAACAAATTTCCATATACGACACGTCATCACAAGATTAAGCGTGCATGGATTCCACCACCTAATGTGTAGAGATAAAAACATTCCATGACCCGAAGATGTCATGCATATGCGAAGTGTGTGAACAGAAATGCGAAAGATATCACATCGAAACATGTACACAAAGAACAAAAACAATTTGTGATTACGCAAGACCAAGTTAGTGTTACTGATTTTTAGCTGTGTTATCACCTTTGCACATTTGTGCGCAATCCATTTATATATAAATATAAGTTACACGTTACGCTATATCCAAATGGATTGCAGAGACTTTATAATTTCTTCTTCTTCTTAAACTTAATTTGTAGGATTTTCATCCTGTTTATTTTCCAAAATCACTCCTCAGAGGAAGACGTATTGGATGTGCATTCACTGTCTAACGGGCAAGCAACCCACTTCAAGGTGTATCTTATACATTGCTCGCAGTCCCAAGGATCAAGCCTCGAATCAAAGACGGAAACTTTATAATTTAAAACTATTAATTAATAATTAATTAATTACTAGTAATTAGCTGAAGGTAAAATTATAATTTAATACCACATTCAGGAGTAAAATATGCATTTATGCATTAAAAATCTAAAATAAGCATTTTTCCTCCGGAATATGCATTTCTATGCATGATAAAATACCGCTCAATAGTCTGTGAAGGGACCACTTGAACGTGTAATTCATTTCCGCATACTTTGTAATCCGTAAAACAAAACATGCATTTCGCATACAAATCCGAGCTCTGGTGATAAAACATATATAAAATTGGCTCTAGCGGAAACATGTGTTATCACATTGGCCAATATAATGTTTTAACTATAGTAAGATTTTAATAAAAAAAGTTGAAATATTTTAAGTAAAATTTTAACATATTTAAATTAATAACCAATTTTAAATTCATAATATTAACGCTAAAAGTCCCTTGTTCTCTAATCGAATATTCTCTGGTGACAAGGTGGCATAGAATAGCCAAGTATAATCCATCCATAGTAATTCTGCCCGAAGGCAGGTCTTTCACTGCATTCATAGCATTTTCATGCTATGCTTTGCAGCTTTAATAGGGAATTGAAGGTGTGATAACTTTCCGGAGCTTTCCACACCTGTGAAGGATGATGATGGTGGCCGAATGATTTTCGAAGACCCATGGGCCCTAAGCTTCCTGACATTTGTCTTACAGGCGAGGAAAACTCCCAAAAAAAACCTCACCCGACCGGGAATCGAACCCGGGCCCGCTGCGTGACCAGGCAGCACGCTACCTCGAGACCACAGCGGTGGACTCAAGTATAATAATAAGTGAGAAAATATAATCCAAAAATTATAATATTGACGATGGAAGGACCAAGCTTACGTCATCTAGAGTATCCATCAATCCATAGTAATTCTGCCCGAGGGCAGGTCTTTCACTGCAATCATAGCATTTTCATGCTATGCTTTGCAGCTTTACTAGGAAATTGTAGGTGTGGTAGCTTCCCGTTGCTTTCACACCGGTGAAGGATGATGATGGTGATGATGGCCATATGATTTCGGGGACCTTTTGGGCCTTAAAGTTTTCCTGACATTTGTCTTACAGGTGAGGAAAAACCCCGATAAAAACCTCACCCAGAAAAACTGTCCCGACCGGGGATCGAACCCGGGCCTGCTGCGTGACAAGGCAGCACGCTACCTCGAGACCACAGCGGTGGACCCAAGTATAATATTAGATGAGAAAATATAATCCAAAAATTATAATATTGACGACTGATGGCCCAAGCTTACGTCATCTAGAGTATAACCAAACATATTTTTTTTAATAGGATGCATTTCTATTTTATTAAGTGCGAAGGTGTATTAATATTCCACCATATTCGTGCTTGAAAGCTAACGTACGTGATCGAAGATTCTCGTGCGTTGAAAAGCTCCCTAGAGTATAAAAATCTGTATAAAATGTTTGCACCAGCGTGAACAGGGCTTGACGCCCGTATGATAAATAGTCTCTGGGGAACATGAACATTTTATCGACCATCAGTAGAGCAGAAAGGTGTGCATGACACGCAAAAACTAACCAAATGACTCGTGGACATTTTCAACGACATGAAACTATGTTTACTTTCTTAGTCATAAAAATACCAGCAATGCATCAGTTTTATTTCTTATGACTCAAGTAATAGCATCCCTGCTTCCTGTCTAGCCTGGGTTCGGTACCCGGCGAGATTGAATAATTTAATTTTAAAATCAATTAAGATTAATATAATTTATTTGTAAAATTTTCAATCTCGGGGGGGGGGGATGGGGGGGGGGGGGATGGGGTAGTTGTTTTTAATCGCTGGAAATGCGTGCTATTATGCATTGCAGAGACTCTTGATGTCCCAACTCCTTTCAAAAAACGTTAAACAGAAAATATATAAAACTATTATTCTATTACCAGTTATATTATATGGATGCGAAACATGGACTCTTACTTTAAGAGAGGAAAGGAGATTACAAGTATTTGAGAATAAAGTACTTAGGAAATTTTTTGGACCAAGGAGAGATGAACAGACAGGTGAATGGAGAAGACTACATAACAATGAACTACATGGTCTTTATAGGAAGCCAGATATAATAAGAACAGTTAAGTCTCGTAGACTGCGATGGGCAGGACATGTTGCACGTATGGGGAATGAAAGACTTGCATGGAAACTTCTTGTAGGAAAGCCAGAGGGAAAACGCCCAGTTGGTAGACCAAGAATGAGGTGGGAGAATAACATTAACTATGATTTGAGGGAAGTAGATTATACAGGGAATGATTGGGATTATACAGGGAATGATTGGAAAGCATTAGCTCAGGATAGGGATGTATGGAGAGCTTATGTCCGTGCGGCCATGAACCTACGGGTTCGATAGTGCTAGTGAGTAAGTAAGTAAGTAAGATTGTGCACTACATTCCTGCATTAAATCCAAATCCCTCCGCAGAACGTATGTTGAGAAGGCATGTAGTAATTTTGATAGTGATTCGTGCGTCAGATGGGGACATTAAGCCTGGCGGTCCCGTTTATGCCTTTCGGCAGGAGTAGGCCACGTGCCGGCACTGGTTTTCACCTTCTCCCTTCTCTTCAGCATCTCTCATACAACAATTTTACACTACATAAACATATACTCAATCTATACTTTCTCTATGCACAATACAAGAATATATCATCTATTAAAATATAAAATCATGGAATATTCACCTGAAAGGTCCGTCTCCTCAACTTAACTAGTTATTTAACTGTAGCGCTTTCGGAACTTGTCCCATCATCGGCAGGATTCAAAACTGGTGTTTCACTGAAGATCTGGTAGAGGGGGTTACATGTATTAGGTTCGTTTTCGTTTATCAGATTGTCGTTGTTGTGAGCTGCTTTCATGATTTCCATCTCTACTCGAAGAGATAAACGAAAACGAACCTAATACATATAACTCCCTCTACCAGATCTTCCCTGAAACACCAGTTTTGAATCCTGCCGATGATGGGACAAGTCCCGAAAGCGCTACAGTTAAATAACTAATTAAGTTGAGGAGACGGACCTTTCAGGTGAATATTCCATAATTTTATATTTTAATTTTGAATAATACATCAACGGAACACATCATGAATCTTATAAAAGTTGATTATATCATCTATGTAAAGTGGTCTGCCGAAGTGGTGCGTAAATTGAAAATATACCACATTAACGTCATCCATCAGCGGAACCCGGAGCACGAAAAGACATTGGGTGGTATTAAAACACACCACTTCTTGTTTTCAATAGGTTTAACTAGGGACTAGGTATATTCTGGAATATCCATTCTGTGACGTCACCGCGAGGAGACTAGAGTAACTAATGTTTGATTATTTATTTAAGTAATTCCGATATACAGAGTGATTCAGAATTCATTTCACACTTCTAGGTGTTGTAAAGTGGAATTTGGTGAAGAACTTACGTCCGGAAATGCAGCGTTTCATGTTGTAAAGATGATAAGAATCAAGATTTCAAATTTTATGTGTCACAGTAGACAAACCATATGGGCAAAGAGGGGCAATTGAAATCACATGATGTCATGCATCTTTTGTTTACAATCTTAATGCATCACCAGTCCACAACTCAGAAGAAAGCAACAAAAAGGAATGTATTACACAGCATATTATTAGGTCATGAGGGGTTGTACTATCTGAACCTTTCAGTCTCTCAGCGGACGTGCTAGTTCCAAGTCTGATGCACAATCATCAGTAGAATACACCTGAAATAAACCACACTGATGCATGAGATATGACTGTTCCTTTATTTGTGGGCATGTTTGGTTGGATTTCCCCTCTCGCACTTGCATTAATTTCATCTGTTGACTGTACTTGACTTGCAAGAATATTTGTGGAGTTCTTGGAAGATGGCTACTGAACATTCTTGATCAAATATGGTAGCATCAGAACAATTTTTACTTGCAATCTGAATCTTGTCTGGACATTGAAGAAAGATGGAATAATCTAAGCGGATAATTGCTTGATTCATTGATCTTGTTGAAGCAGGAGATTTGATCTTGTCATCATTATATCACTAAAAGAGCCTTATCAATTTTATAAATTATTTTCTCTAGTTTTTTCATGGTGTGATAGGCCAAATCTTGAAATTTTTATTGACATTGTTATTGGAAAATGCAAAGAATTGCAATGTTAAAACATGTTACTCTGAACATCAACATAACTAGTATCTGTGATAGATTATTAGGACATATCTGTGTAAAATATATTACTTACATATTATGTTATAAAAAATTCATCACTACTTACTCTTATATTGTGTAAAAATGAGAAATGTAAGATTTAAAGTAAAATTCTTTATACCTCACCTCATATCCAGTCTTCAAATTATACTGGTTTCAAAACCTAGGTGGTTTCATCTTCAATAATATTTAGACTGATTTTGTGTGTCATTCAGGATATCTGCTTCTTACTCCCTCTGTTGGTGGACCAATGAACCTCTGAATTAAATTGAATTCCCCAGAAATTTCAAAATTCATAAGTTTTTTCTTTCTTGCTTTTTGTTTTTAATGTAGATTTTTTCTCAAATCCAAACCCACAAAATCCACATTCAAAAAACAAGAAAGAAAAACTTTTCTTCTTCTTCTTCTTCCATCCAAGTATTAGGCCAAGGCCTGTTACGATCCTATAGCAAATTTTCCCTCCAGCGTTGAATTTTGAAATTTCCAGGGAATTTGATTTAATTCAGAGGTTCATCAGTCCACCAACATAGTGAGTAAGAAGCAGTTCTCCTGAACAACACAACAACAGTCAAAATGTTATTGAAGATGAAACCACATAGGTTTTGAAACCGGTATAATTAGAAGATTGGATATGAAGTGAGGTATAAAGAATTTTAATTTAAACCTTAAATTAAATCTCATAGTGATTTTTCCTATAAAAGTTCAATGAGAAATATATTTTCAATTGAGTCTCCTTGTCATAGTATTTTTTATGTTACATATAGCTAAAATAAATTAATAAAAGATACATTTTAAATATCTATGCTCATTTATTTCACTTTCCACAAGGTAACCACACTCTCCGGTTTAATTTAAGAATTAAATTAATATTTTTATTACCTCACCTTCATATCCTTTATCTTCTAGATTCTGCAGTTTCGGAGCTACATCTCCATCCATAGTAGCCTCTCATTGACCAATCCTACAATTGGCTACGAAGAATGAACACCGCCTAAATAAGATAATTAAAAACAAACAAAAATGAAAAAATTGAAGAAGAAACAAATCAGGAATATATCAGATCTAATGCACGGATTGTGACAAAATCTATATAGGAAACACAAAAGAAATTTAAAACAAGATTGAAAGAACATCTTAGAAATGTAAAAAAGGGTGAAGTGGACAAGTCAGCTGTAGCAGCCCATGCTTGGTCTGAAAAATTAATTAATACAAAAGCTAGCCTAATCAAACACACAGATAAACAGAAAGAACTCACGGTTAAGTTTGGGAAAAATTCCACATCCAAAAAACAAGAAAGAAAAACTCATAAATTTCAAAACTCCCACAAATTTTGATTTGATCCAGAGGTTCATCAGTCCATCAATAGAAGGAAGAAGAAAACCGCCAAGAAACGACATAACACTGGTCGATGAGAAGCTACTGAGGATGGAGATATAGCTCCGAAACTGCAGTCTAGAAGATAAAGGATAAGAGATGAAGTAATAATTCGTATCTATGCTAATAATGTGAAATTAGTAACTCCCAAGAACTTTTGTTGAGTTTGGAGCCATTTTTCCACATAATTGAATTGTTGGTTGGTTGGTATCTAATGTCGAGCACTTGATAATGAAATCATTCGCTCTCTTGCACTCCAATATTTAGCAGAAAGGCTGGTCTCTTCTACAAAGGCTGGACAACGGAGGAGATGGTTTCTTTCCATATCTTCATTTAAATTGCAAAAAGGGCATTTAGGTGAATCTGTTATGCCAAGTCTGTGTAGGTGTTTATTCAGGCAGTCATGTCCCGTTAGCAGTCTGAATATTGCTACTGCAGATTTTCTTTGTAATGTAGTAATGTCATAAGCTTGTAGATTTTCCCATTCCTTTCCAGATGTTTTGGTGATGTATTCTTTTCTAAGTTTGTTGATATATTTATTTGAGATAATTCTTTTGATAGAGTGCAAGGAAACTGGAGTAGAAGTTGGGTTTGAAACAATTTTGCTACCCTTCTTGGCCAGAAAATCGGCTATTTCATTGGCTGTCACTCCACAATGGGCCAGAATCCATTGAAGTACAACTTTTTTATGTAGACGGGATAACTGTTTTATCATTTTGTGACATTCGATAATTTTGATGCTTTTGGATGTTGTGTCTCGTGTTATAGCAAGAATGGCTGCTTTGGAGTCACATAGAATTATAACTTTTGTAAATTTTTGGATGTGATATAAAAGATTTTGTAAATTGAATTGTTAGTTATATTGTGCAAATTATTAATAGGATTTTTTAACTGAGTAATCCTGTGTATTTATGCTGCAAGAAAGGAAATAAAAAAATTAGAAAAACATATTTTTTGTTAGAGGAGATTTCAAAATATTAAATAAATTAGCATTTTCTGTATCAGAATTTATTGTCTCAGGACTGAGGAAGATATTGAGAACAAAGATGATGGAAAGTGTCGTCAGTGTGAAGGAGTTTCCTGTACTTGATGAGTTTCTGATTGCCGCCATAATTAAAGAAGTCTGTGAATATGTTTACAGTGTCATGGCATACCTTCATGATTTCGCTCTTGGTTAATATTTGAATTTTAATTCTTTTTAGGTTAACAAAGCAGAACTCAAAGATATTTCAACATGTTTATACAGTACGTATTACATGAAATCAAATATTTTACTGCATCATTTGGAATGAAAACTTATTTCTGATAATGTAAACATTTTTACATGTCTTGCTTTTCATAATAATTCTTATTCTTCACTTTCTCTTGCTTTTTCTTTGGTATGATACTTGCAGATTCAACATTTTAATATCATCTTAGTCAATATATTAAGAAGCTTTCTTTCTCAACTAACTCGAATGATCTTTCTCAGTTTATTCTTCTCCGTATTTTTATATTGTGCCTTGATTTTGACATATGAACATTAAAAAAATAAAACTTTAAATGTTATCAAAACTCAACACCCATCACAGACTCATAAATTAGGTAAACAGTGTGTTCTGAAAAAAAAAAAGTTATAATATTTACAGAGGAACAAATTAATAATTATTATTTATTGTAAGTGATAAATACTAGTTTGAAAAGGCCAAAGAATTTAAATATTTATTTATTTTACCTGGTGGAGTTAAGACCATAAGGTCTTTTCTTCCACTTCACCAGGGTTAAATTATACATATATTATGAATTATGTACATGTTGATTAATGATACATAATAGGCATAAGGGTCCACTGCTGTGGTCTCGAGGTAGCGTGCTGCCTTGTCACGCAGCGGGCCCGGGTTTGCTCCCCGGTCGGGACAGTTTTTCTGGGTGAGGTTTTTATTGGGGTTTTTCCTCACCTGTAAGACAAATGTCAGGAAAACTTTAAGGCCCAAACTGTCCCCAAAATCATATGGCCATCATCATCCTTATCATTATCACCATCATCATCATCCTTCACCAGTGTGGAAAGCAACGGGAAGCTATCACACCTACAATTCCCTAGTAAAGCTGCAAAACATATCATGAAAATGCTATGATTGCAGTGAAAGACCTGCCTTCAGGCAGAATTAGTATGGATGGATAGGCATAAGCTACACAATATAGAGTTGACAAGGGAAAGAAAGAAAAGTGGTAATAATAATAATAATAATAATAATAATAATAATAATAATAATAATAATAATAATAATAATAATAATAATAATAACCTATAATTTGATTAAGTAAATGGCTTGGTAAAGAAAGTTTAAAATATAAAAGAATAATAAAAGTATTCATGGAACACGATTATATATTATATTGTCTAAGGAAATACATAGTGAGTTTTTTAACTGTTTTTGAGTCAGGCAGTCCTTGATATACAAGGGAAAGAAATTCCAGAGTCGGGTGGCTGAAACAAGGAAGGATGAGGAATAGTGAGATTTAGGTAAAATTTAATCACTCACTTAATATTTTTCTTCTTATTTTAATTTAAACTAGATTCGGAACTTTACATTTCAGTTCCATTGTCAGTATCTCTGCGACCATTGTTCTGTTGGACAGAAATTCGAAGTTCTCACAGTAGAAGATATGCCACACTTACTGTACAAGAGACGATAACTCAGAAGATATTAATTTTAAGACTCATGTTTATAAAAATGCTTTCTTATTATTTTGTTCTTTACTACCTCCTCTGAAAACAATGAATATTTTTCCAGAACACACTGTATACACATACAATATATATGTAAAAACCACAACTTCTTCATTAGAAAATGTTTACACTGTTGTGGACTGTGTAGGTATAAAGCCTATTTCATTGGTCTCTATCTTTTCATAATTTTTCTTTTAATTCTAATAAGCTATATATCCTCTGTTTAACAGCATCAGACATATCTTTATTAGAAAATACAGAAACAAAGACATACTGAAAATGAAGCATTACAAATACCTTTAAAGCAATAACCATCCATAGTAATTCTTAATTACATGTGACAATGTCTATATAGGACAAACTGGTAGACCTTTTATCTCTCGGATAAAGGAACACATGAGAGCATATAACAGAAATTTAGAAAATTCAAAATATGCTAACCACCTATTCCAATTTAATCATTGTTTCTATCCAAATTTTGAAATTTTACATATTTGTGATAAGGGTAAGAAGTTAGATCTTTTGGAGGCTGTAGAAATTAATAAATTTAAAAGTAGTAAAAAACTGTTAAATTCTCAACTTGATTTGAATGAATCCCCTTTGTTAAATTTAAAAATTTAAATAAATATTGTTGTATTGTTGCTTAGATCAGTTGGAACACAATTCATAATTTGTTAACATGTCTGAAGAAGGTACAGTGTACCGAAACAGCTGTCACTGAATTATATCATAAATATGAAAATCAAATAAAACTATGTTTTATTTTATTTAATTAATAAAATATGGATTTTCATCAAGTAAACACCAACTCAATTGATTACATAGTAATTCTGCCCGAGGGCAGGTCTTTCACTGCAATCATAGCATTTTCATGCTAAACTTTGTAGCTTTACGAGGGAATTATAGGTTGGTAGCTTCCCCTTGCTTTCCACATCAGTAAAGGATGATGATGATGATGGCCAGATGATTTTCGGGGACCATTAGGCCCTAAGCTTCCTGACATTTGTTTTACAGGTGAGGAAAACCTACGGAAAAAACCTCACCTAGGAGCCTGTCCTGACCGGGAATCAAACCCGGGCCCAGTGCATGACAAGACAGCATGCTACCTCGAACCATAGCGGTGGACTAAGGCAATATAATATTAAAAAAAAAAAGCTTACATTGAGCATATATTAGAGTTTGATACCCATATATAGGAATCCTAGGTTAAAATTCTCGGATAGACCAACCTGAATAAGGTTTTCTTGTGGTTTTCTTCAGTCATCATGGGAAATGCTGGGTTAGAAATGTATTATCATGATTTATTTCATAATTGTTGATTTAGTTGATTTATTCTGTGACACTTCTGACATCTGTGGCTTTTCAGCATTGTATTTTCATTTAATTAACATAATTTTAAATTAATAAACACATGGGACTTTTCACAACTATAAATATACATGGCATATTGGATATAACCAAAGATTCTGATAAATGCTAAAGCTTAAGTAAAAGTGAAATAATAATAATTTTGATGTTTTTATTATTAATTTCATACTTCTCATTGAAGTATTTTTCTCTTCAAATATAATAATAATTTACTTGTTTTTGCTGTTCTAGATTATTTAAACTTTTCCACATTTTTGAAAGATAAAATTTCCATTTTTGCTTTTTACATAATCAATAAATAATCATAAAAAATGTTGGTTCAAATGGTAGCACTTGAGATTCTTAATAAGGAGAATCAGTTCTGATCAACCTCTTTCTGGTTTTTTCTCTGTTTTTAAGACAAATGGTGAGTTGGAATCCTCATTTCATCATAGTCACCTTTTCATCCACCCATAGTCATTCTGCCTGAAGGCAGGTCCTTCACTGCAATCATAGCATTTTCAAGCTATGCTTGCAGCTTTACTAGGAAATTGTAGGCGTGGTAGCTTCCCGTTGCTTTCCACACTGGTGAAGTATGATGATGATGATGATGATGATAATGATAAGGATGATGATGATGGCCATATGATTTCGGGGACCATTTGGGCCTTAAAGTTTTCCTGACATTTGTCTTACAGGTGAGGAAAAACCCCGATAAAAACCTCACCCAGAAAAACTGCCCCAACCGGGGATCGAACCCAGGCACGCTGCATGACAAGGCAGCACGCTACCTCGAGACCATAGCGGTGGACCACCTTTTCATAATGTCTTTAAAATTAAATCAGTTAACTTCTACAGAGAGAAAACACAATAGATACATACAGTCTAATGATTCAATTAAAAATTCTAGATGCAATATGGCCTTACAAGGGAACTGTCATCATTGCATGCCGAAACCTACTTTGAAATTTCTCACGGAAAAGCATTGTGATGTACCAAGGTCATATCCTAGAAATTATCCATCTTTTTTAACTGTATGGAGCTAAAATCCAGCACAAAATCTCTCATTTAGACTATAGGGAAGTAATAGAACTCATGACTCGGTAGGCTGGATAATATCTGCTATCTGCGCTGCATCCTGCCTCACTCCATTCCGATCTTACACAAGCAGGGAGTACATGTGCACTGTAAATGGGTTGCCATTACTGGATTCTGGTTTCAATTTCTGTGCCTTGCAGTTAAAAATGGCAGATAATTTTTTGTACATGGCCTATATACATCACAATGCTTCTTTGGAAGAAATTTCAAGGTAGATTTTGCCATGCAATGGTTGACAGTTCCCTTGTTAAATATTAAAGCATCTCTTTAATAAATATTAAATAAAAATACTCATACACTTTGCATTTTCCAAACTAATTTTCTTGCTTTTTCAGATTTTTTTTTGTTCTTTCCTTACAATTCTACAGTTTTTCCTTACAAGTAATTGTTAAATATATTCCTCTCTTTTCAGAATATGCATAAAGGGAATGATATAGGTATGAGAATGTCGTAGCAACCTGATTTTATGCTAAGGAGTTCTGTTTATATGAATGCATGGGTTTTATATGTTGTAGGTTTTGCCCGGCCTTTATGTGGGAAACTACCGGGATTCAAAAGACGCCTCACAGCTGGAACGTTTTGAAATAACACACATTGTGGCAATCCACGACGCTGCAAGGAAATTACATTCAGTATGTATAAAATATTAAATTCTGTGTTCATTTATAATACATAGCAGCAAATTATGTTCTTAGAAAAAGTGAGGTATGACTTAAGTCTGAATAATGAACTACTAACCATTTAACGAGAGACTATAAATAATTAATTTTGTTGACTTGTTTCTTGACTCACCTCATACTTCTTAACTCCCTCGCAGATCCAGATTTCTTCACTGTATTTGTGACATACTCAATGCGAGGGAGTTAAGAAGTATGAGGTGAGTCAAGAAACAACTCAACAAAATTAAAATAAACCTCATAGTGTTGCTTCCTACCTACATAACTGTATAAATAATTAACTATAACTAATTCATTGGCATTGTTGAAACTAGATGTTTGGAGTTTACAGACATAACCTCTCCCTACATTCCTATCCTGATCCAATTATCTAATGTTTTCTAATCATTCCCTGTATAATTATTCATCTCTCTCAAATCATGGTTAATATTTATAAATGAGGGAGAAAATGTTTTTATATCTCGCCTCATAAAGTACTGTGTTTTCACAAACATAACTAAAGGCGAAGATAAAACGATCTTTGAAACTGGTATCGTGAAAATACAGAACTTATGAGGTGAGATATAAAATTACTTTCTCCAACTCATTTATAAATTGAAAATACCTCATACTAAGAATTAAATTAATGTTTTTATTATCTCACCTCATATCCTTTTTCTTCTATACTGCAGTTTCGGAGCTTATCTCCATCTTCAATAGCCTCTGGTCGACCGGTGTTATGTCGTTTCTTGGCGGTTTTCTTCTTACTTCTATCGGTGGACCAATTAACCTCTGGATCAGGTCAAAATTTGCGGGAGTTTTGAAATTCATGAGTTTATCTTTCTTATTTTTTTGGATGTGGATTTTTTCCCAGATCGTGAGTTCTTTTTGTTTATCTGTGTGTTTGATTAGGCTACCTTCTGTATTGATTAAATGCTTTTCAGACGAAGCATGGGCTGCTACAGCTGACTCGTCCACTTAACCATTTTTTACATTTCTAAGGTGTTCTTTCAATCTGGTTTTTAAATTTCTTTTTGTTTTTCCTATATAGATTTTGTCGCAATCCTTACATTTGATCTGATATATTCCTGATTTATATTCTTCTCCAATTTTTTCATTTTTGTTCATTTCCATGTTCTTTCCCTGTGAAAGTTAAATACCTCATAGAGTTACTTCCCACTGTAATTTTGATTAAATGGTTAAAGTTGTCTCCCACCTCATTCTTAAGCTACCTACAAGATACTTTTTTTTTCCTACAAGATGTTTTCAAACCCATCTTTCATTTTCCATTTGTGCCACACATCCTGCCCATCTTGGTCTATAAAACTAACTTTTATTATAACATCTGATTTCCACAAATATGATATAGCTCACTGTTATGTATTTTTTCATTCACCTGTATGTTCATCTCTCTTTGATCCAAACATTTTCCTAAGCACTTTATTCTTAAATACTCAAAATATTTTCTTCCCTCTTAAAGTAAGAGACCATATTTCACACCCATGTACATTAGTACATCTGGGAGAATTGCCATTTTATATAGTTTTACTTTTAATATTTCTGAGATAAGTTACGATGAAAAGAGTCCCTTTTCTCATAGATAACGTGATCAAATTTATTCTGGTTTATATTCATGCTCTTCAGGTTATATTTGCAATGCAAAATAGTATGAAACAGTTAACTATAGGATAACAAAATATGTATTATACAATACATTCTTTTTGTTTTTAGATTTAATTAAACATTTTTTTACAAATTTTATCTTATGATTATTTGATAAAATCATCATTAAATTGGACTCCTTGTATGGTGTAACAGCATGTTTGCCTGAACACACAATTAGCAAATCCATCATCATCATCATCAATGGCAGTCATGGATTAGGCCATTGGCCTGTTCCGCTTCAGGAAAGAAATTGATCCCTCCATCTCTTCTTAGGTCTTCCTGGGTCTCTTCGCCCTGTGGGTCTGCAGTTCAATAGCTGCAGAGGTAGTCTATTGTTTGGCATTCTCAGAAGGTGTTCATGCCAATTATTTTGATATTTTTGAATGATTTCAGTTATTGCTGGTGTGTTGAGAGCTTTGCGGATATCTTCATTACGTATGTGATCATAAAGCGTATAACCCGCTAAAGGTCTTAATAACTTCATTTCTGCAGCTACTATCCTATTTAATTTATCTGTAGTAAGAGTCCAGGTTTCAGAACCATAAAGTAGAGTTGGAAGAGCCATTGTTTTATAAAATTTTAGAATTGTATCTGGACGTACTTTTCGGAAAAGAATGCTTTTTATTGTTCCTATAAGTTTTTGAAATCCATTAAATAAAAAATAGACACTATGGGTGGGATACTGTATAATGCTGTATTACTCCTTATACAGTCATCTGCTAGCCTTTGACAGCAACCATTTCAACAAGTTTTGGTTCTTTGGAGCTGTTATGCCAAGAATTTATTAATCATAAAATGTAGGGTATGATATCATTTTTCCAAGTAATATTTTCCCTAAATGTTAACATATTTTATATAATATATTATTCTTATGATCTTGTGTTCCCCTTCCAGGGGTCGAGTTTTGGACAAAAGTCTCCTTCTATCTCTGTTATTCCATCCATTCAACTCCTCTTTTCTCCCACAGATTGTCATTTTGAATTTAAAGTCTCATAACTTTTGTACCCATAGAGCTCAGGCAAAGATACAGAATATTACCATCTTCTCAATTCACCATGAAATAAGTTGTAAATAAGAAAGTAAGAGAAACTTAGATGTTGGATAAAATGCAAAATTAAAATGAAGATAGTAGAATAAGATAGCATGGCCACATTCAAAACATGAATACTAGAAGGATACCGAGATAAGCATTGGAATTTAGATTAAAAGGGAAAAGAACAAGAGGCCAGCCAAAATATAGATGGGAAAAACAAGAAGAATATTGAGAAAAGAGGAGTTGAATGGATGGAAATGATGGAATACAGAGATTCTCGGTTACTCCAAGTGGGTTTCTGGTGGACGAAATGGAGCTTGGGCAAGTTTTTCTCGGGGTTTTCTCACATTTCTCCTGCCGTAATTTCATTCCACCATTTCTCCATACTCATCTCATCCTTTTCATTTCACTTCATTCATCTGTCCCTGTGATGACTTCTATATAAGGGGCTTCATCTCATCTCATCCCTCGACCCGACCCTTAGTTGGATACAAGTTGAGGATATTATTTATATTTATGTATGTTCACAGGACAAACATTATCTGTGTGTAATGGCATCAGACACACCTGATCAAAATTTAACTCAGTATTTTCCACTGTGCAATGATTTCATCCACGCTGCGAGACTGCGAGGAGGCAATGTACTTATTCATTGGTGAGTATTATATCATGGCTGACAGTTTATTAAGATCTAACAGAACAAATAAAAAGAACAAGAAAGTTGACTCATTAATAAATTGTAACAAGAAGTAACATTATGAGGTCCTTCTTAATAAATAAGGTGAGTCTGTTGCATCTTACGTAATAAATACTTGGTGTTTCATTTGACATGTTTCAGTATGTTGTCCATACTATCATCATGCAAATTTCTTTCCACTTATACAATTCTCCTTTCATCTGAAGGCCAATGGCCATCACTATAAACAATGCCATCCGATGACTTATATTTGATGTATTTTAATTGAGAATTTAAACACTATTTTTAAGTGGTAAAGCTTCATAAAATTTCTCCTTTAGCTCTATTGCCCATCAATCTCTTCACTTCCAACCAAGTTTTTCCTATTTCACATATTTCTCTTTCAATAGTCCTCTTCCAAGTTATTTTTGGTCTTCCTCTCCTGCTTGAAACTTGAGGATTCGAATCTAGTGTACATCTTTCTATTGTAGATTTTACCAATGGCATGCAGAGGGTTAATCTGGCATTATGCAAGACATGAATAGAGGATTCACATACAGTAATAATAAGCTTTTGATACTACAATTCAAAAGAGTCAATGCCAACTAAATTGCTTGTTATCCCTTGTAACCAATCAGAAGAAAATATCGGGCTTCCAATATAAACCCGGACCGGCCTCACGGGGTTTCACCCGTCAGGCAGCGCTCTCTCCTCGTCCGCAATTCACTCTGCCAGCCGCTCGTCCTTGAACTAGTCAGTTTACTATCGTTCGACAAGATGAGACGTCAGCTGACATTAGAGCAGCGCATTTATGTGTGTAAATGTTATTATAAATACGAATCAGCTCGTCGCGTTCGCGAGGAATTTATTCGGAACTTCCCTGGACAATTACCTCCTTCCAAATCGACAATCCACGATCTTGTGACTAAATTTGAGACCACTGGTTCAGTACAAAATAAGAAACACACGCGAAGGCATACGGTTCTCACCAAAGAAAAATTAGACGAAATTGGCGAAAATTTGGAACGTTCACCACAAAAATCATTACCGAAATTAGCACAACAAGTTGGGATTTCAGTATCTTCTGCACATACAGCAACAAAATTGTTAAAACTTAAACCTTACAAGTGTACACGTGTTCATTGTCTAAACCAAGGTGATCCCATAGCACGTGTGCGGGAGGACAACATTTCCAGCATTTTCTATAAGGTAAGAAACAGTTCAAGGACGGGTGGCAGGCAGGGTGAATTGCGGGAGAAAGAGACAGCACTACGTGCTGGGTGAAACTCTGTGAGGCCGGTCCGGTTTTATATTGGAAGCCTGTTATATGGAATTCCTCAATATATTTTCAGTTTTCATAAACAAATTTTGCTACTTTTTAATTAAGATAGCTAGTTGCAAATCTAGGACCCCATTCCAAAAACTATAAAGAAAAATGTTAGATTGTACAGTTACTTTGAGCAATTTAAATAATACCATTAATGTAAAGCTAGTATAGGGATATTGATTGAAGCTTAAACATACAACAAGTATTGTGTAAGAAATATTGATCCTATCTCACATATATACGACATACATAAAAACTTGTGCATACAAGTAATACATTTCCTTAACACATTCAGTACCAGGCACTGAGCAGGGCATTTAAACCCACAGGCCAGCCATTTAAATACCCCAGCTACCCTTTTCGTGGCGCTTCAGAAAATGGACCATTATTCACAAACTATTAGTCCTAGAAAATTCAAATTTTGTACATACCTAACCTAAAGGAGATATCCTAGTAGTATTTGATGGTGAAATAACTTGGGTGATTGACATCACATGGTATCGGCGTATCAATTTCAGGAAGTGGAAGTTCATCTTCACTTTCACTTTGTGAATCTTCTAATTCAGGAATCAGTTCATCACCTGAATCATCATTATACAAAATATTCACTAATTCTTCTTCAGTGAGATTTTTTTTTCGCCATGGTTTCACTCATGCACAAACAATAGCGCGATAACGAGAAACATATACTACTGCATTGGAGCTCGGAGGCATGTTTGGGTGAACGAATTCCATGTGTTGTTTGTTTTAAAAATATAAGGGCATTCCCCAAAGTTAAACGTATCAAACAGGAATAGAAAATGTACATTTATATGCCATCTATGATCTCCAAGACATACTAAGCCAACACAATATTTAGGCGTCGAATATAAATGCGGTTTGTTCGTGCCCGCTCTAAAACGAGTTAACTGACCGACGGCTGCATACACGATAGTCTCTTTAAATGCCTTAACTGGTTTATGGTACTGAATGTGTTAAGCAATATGTGTTAAGAAATGTATACATAAAATAAGTACCTTAGGAAGACAAATTGATAATAAATATTTTAAGAGTCGATTTCATTTAAAAACACCTGAGTTCTTAGAATGATATAAACTTAGATGTTAAATTATCTATAAATAGAAATTAAGACTTTTTTTATGTTATATTTTTAATTAATACTTTCCAGAATTGGACATAGTTTTATTTTAGAAAGAAAAATTAATTTAAAAAAAATTAAGCCCATGTTTTCCTTTTAACAGAGATTAAGGCACTCTCCCCCTACAAGGAAGAATTTGAACCATACTAATTTAGTTACACTTATTTTCGTATAGATGTTATTTTGAGTGGTCCATGGTCAGCATTCCGCCTCATACTGACATCTAGGAAACCAAGGTAGTACTAGGATGGGAAAATTTTGCTTAGAGGCCTTTTCATTCAGGCTTAAGGATCTTTTATGAGCCTGAAAATCTTCAGACTAGGGGCCCATGGCTTAAAGTCTCTCCCAGAGAACTTGCTCCTTGGATTTTTCTATCCTAAAAAAATCCTTCGACCCCGGCCGGGTTTGAACCCGCGACCCTTGGGACCAGAGGCAAGGAGCATAACCACTAGTCGACCACGACCGATAGAAAAATTAATTCAAATTTAAATATGGGAAATAACATTATGAGGTTCTTAATCATGAGGAATGAGTAATTTTTTACATCTTACACTCATAGATTATGCATTTTTCAAAAAGGACACATCCCTTCCATTTTCAAGCCAACATTATGCCTAGGTCCGGTTGAAAATGGAGAGATGTGTTCACCAACCGCCATTCCCATGTTTAAGAAAACATACTCTATGAGGTAAGATTTAAATAAAGTACTCATTCTTCAAGAAAAATTAACACTCAAACCAGAACTTGAATCCCACAGTTTGGGGTTTGAGCATTAATTTTTCTTTCTAAAATAAAACTATGTCCAATTCTGGAAAGTGTTAATTTAAAATGTAACATCAAAGTATGAAGCTTTACCACTTATAAGTAATGTATAAATTCTCAACAAAAATACTTTGAATGGAAGTCGTCAAATGTTATCATTGTGGTAGTGATGGTTATCGGCCTTTGGACGAAAGAGAATTGTATGTGGAAAGAAATGTTAATGTTCGTATTGGTGCTCGAATAGTGTAACTGGTATCATACTGATGTGTAGTCAGAGATCCAGGGTTCGAGCATTAATTTTTCTTTCTAAAATATAACAGAGAATTATTAGAGAATATTATAGTCTCTCTGGTTTAACTTTACAAGAAATTTGTAGAATGAGACAACTGTACTCGCCTCTCTCACTCGTACCAGTGTTGTCGGTGTTTCTTCACAAGATATTAATAGGGGAAAGGGGGGAGAGGAAAACTAACAACCAAGTGGGTTCTTTCTTTTGTATCGGACTAAAGCGATCAACAATCTACCCTTGTATCTCCATCTCTCTCTCTGCCAAGTTAAACCAGAATCTACCCTTGTATCTCCATCTCTCTCTCTGCCAAGTTAAACCAGCTATACAATAGCTCAGAATAGAGATGTATGAAGAGCTTATGACCATGAGGCTCGAATTTCCTGGTTCAATAGAACCAGAGAATTAATTGGATTAGTCTTCTATTGGGTATGAGAGAAACCATGAGTTTTTATATCAAAACAACTCAATAAACATCCATCAACAATCGATGGTAGAGTTATGTAATAGTGTGGGTCCTGCATCATGGCCAAGTTGTTTAAGGCATGATGCCTTCATACAGAGCTACGGGACTTGTGCTGGTTGAGTCCCCATGGGGGAAGACATTTTCTCATGGAATTTCAGTCAGTATGGCACCGGTGTCCACCCAGCATCATGAGGAATTTGGGTAGCTACAATCAGTAGTGACTCCAAGTTGAGAAAACCAGCTATTAACAGCTTTGGACTCGACATGCTAACCACATGTTACCCCTATATTGGCTAGACGATTGTCTATTTCTGTAAATGAGAAGTGGATGTGAGACCAGCAAGCAAGCTGGTAGTCCAAGGGCTGTCTACGCCTATCATACCATGAAGTTTTTTTTAATGTAATAGTGTGGTGTTGTTAGTCTTGCAGGCATGTCTCGCAGTGTGACTGTAGCGGTCGCATACATCATGAGTGTGACATCGCTCAACTGGAAAGAAGCACTCAAGGTGGTCCGTGTTGGCCGCGCAGTTGCCAACCCTAATTTTGGCTTCCAGAAGCAATTACAAGATTTTGAAATGTTCAAACTTGCCGAGGTATAATTCTGAAAGCCGTCATGGCAGTTTACAGTAAGAGGTACCAACATTTGAGACAATTATTGTGCAATGTGTGGTTATCAATATTCATATTAGCATTTCATAGTTTTTCAATCACATCTCTTGTAGAATTTCATATTATAAATATGAATAATTGAGTTCTATTTAAATTCTATTTAAAGCAATTGAGAGTATTGGTAATTTTTTATACTTTTAAATGATATAACATTAAGTGTTTGGGTATTTTATAATGTTTGTATGTAAGTTTGACTGATAGCAAAAACAATAATAATAATAATAGTTTCTATATGTATTGTGGGGCATGCCGTAGCGTAGTGGTTAAGGCACTGAGCTACAATCCGGAGGGTCGAGGGTTCAAGTCCCGTTGGGGTCAGGATTTTTAAACTGACCCAAACCCTCTGGCGGCACTATGGCCCTGGGGTCGACTCAGCCTCTAACTGAAACGAGTACCAGACGCTTGTTCTGGGGGTAAAGGCGGCCGTCACGCAGGGCCGACAACCCAGCTGACATGAAGTGCCGATTGTCTAGAAAAAGTGGGAGCCTTAACCTCCTACTACCCCAAGGGCCTCCGGGCCTGTTGTGGGATCACTTTACTTTTTTTATATGTATTGTAGGAACGCCGTCGACTGAAGGAGAGATATCCGAGCCTGGCATTGTTATCGCAGGATGAGGAACAATGTAATTTGATGCTGTCGTCTTATCAATCCCTCATCCTAACAAGGGAGCTGTGTGAAGGAGACTGTGCGATGGGCCAAACATGCCCTACTGGAATGTGTAGAGGCACTAATAAGAGGTAGTATACAAAGACATTAGTTTAAGATGGATTTTATTTTCTTAGTCAAGACACAAACCAGGATTTGCTAACTCACTTTAATTGAAAACTATTGGAATAAAGGCAGCTGTATGTGATTATAATGTAAATATGGATCAGATTGATCTTAAGGACCAAATGTTTCAACCCTACTTATTAAACAGAAAACAAGGTACAAAACAGTAGCCTATATTAAAATTTTCTAAAGACTACAAAAATGTAGAAATCACAAAAAAGAAAGTACAAAAAATGAATTCCGTTAAATTCACTGTTTATTGAAGGTGAATGAGATTTAATAAGAAAAAATAGGATATGATAATATTATACTCTATTAAAGCCTTAAGAATACGACTGTTTTGACATGTTGAAAAAATGTGTGCATAATGATAGAATGCTTAACATAATTTTGAATATTCCAAAATTGAAAATGGAAGGAAAAGAGAATAATTTAGGAAATATTGGTTTGATGATGTAGAGAGTGATTTGAGGAGTCTGGGTGGGTGAGAAATTGGAAGGAGCATGCCGGAGTAGAACTGAACAGAAGGCTGTTGTTCAAGATTCCAAGGTTCATTTTATTGAACTTAGAATAATAATTGAGTAATGATATATATGATCGGCGTTCAAGCAGAAGTCACTAAGTCCAAAATTGGCTGTTTTGAGATATGTACACTACTATATTATGAAAATGATTCTTCACAGTCTGGCAAAAGTCACTAAGTGCTATCCCTGTCCTTTTCTAATTTATAAATGCTTAATATTTTCTGGCGTAACAGACTTCTGATGTGTGATCAAATTTTAATATCGCTATATCTCAAAACAACAATATTGGACTTGTGAAATCTGCCAGAACAACGGTATATAAACCATATTTCATTATTATTTATAGAGGATTTTAATATCAAGTCCCGGTCTGAGCGTATAATTTTTCTCTTCAAATATGATTTATCCATCATTGAGATGTACGAAATCAATAATAATAACATGGAAAAAGCCGTACTGGCTGTAATGTATAATTCCCAAATATGTCTTCTTAATAAAGGAGCTGCCATTTGCAAGATAGAAGCATGGCTTCATAGCATTTGGTGGACGGGAATTACAATGTATATAGAGAAGGATTTGCGTTTAGATTGGTACTTGCTCAGGTAGCTCAGTTGGTAGAGCACTTGGTCTAGAGAACCAAGGGTCCCGGGTTCAAGTCCCGGTCTGAGCGTATAATTTTTCTCTTCAAATATGACCCACAAAATTATTTTATTTCATTATTATTTATAGAGGATTTTAATATCGAAGGTCATATCCATCCATAGTAATTCTGCCCGAAGGCAGGTCCTTCACTGCAATCATAGCATTTTCATGCTATGCTTGCAGCTTTACTAGGGAATTGTAGGTGTGGTAGCTTCCCGTTGCTTTCCACACCGGTGAACAATGATGATGATGATGATGGCCATATGATTTCGGGGACTGTTAGGGCCTTAAAGTTTTCCTGACATTTGTCTTACAGGTGAGGAAAAACCCCGATAAAAAACCTCACTCAGAAAAACTGTCCCAACCGGGGATTGAACCCAGGCCTGCTGCGTGACAAGGCAGCAAGCTACCTCAAGACCACAACAGTGGAAGAAGGTCATATAAAGTCTTGAATTTATTACTATATATAGCGGACTGTATATTTATGTTGTTTGTAATTATTTTATGAAATCAGCCTTGGCAATGAAATTCCAATCCAGAATTTAGTTTGATGACCAAGGAAAAAGTAGGAAAACCTTCTATTCATGTAGATTGGCCCTGGGGTTTGAGCCTAGGACTTCCATGATACAAGTCCTGAATGCTTGGTATGGGCAATATTTGTTTATCAATATCTTAATTTTTATTCCTTTTTTCTGAAATAAGTCCTGGATTAAACCAATACTTTAATCTCAGGGTAAGATCACTGAGCTCCAAATGGCAGACATAAGTTCAATTCCTATTCAAGTTGAATATCTTTGTTTTCCACAACTGTAAATGTAAAGCAAATCCTACGAAATTTGTGCCACAGCTTCAATAAAAAATCAGCAGTCTCATAATTATCATTCATTTTTTCATAAGAAATAATTTAAGAAAATAGACCCATCTCGTTCACAGCAATAGAATCAAATCAGTTCCATCAAAACACAAAATAGAGATCAGGGTATGTCAAGTAATTATTCACATATCCAATTCAGGAATAGAAGATTCGGATAAGGTAGAAAAACCGTCACCACATGAATTCTTCTAAGTTCTACAGAATCGCAGTGCACATGTGCGAGTTGCTGTAATGGTTAATGTAGCTTTTGATAGATGGCTCTGAAGTTGGCATTACCAACCTTTCGAAAAAATTTACAATTGATAAAAAACCAATTAGATGCATATAATTTAATAAACTATAAATTAATTTTACATACACTAACTTGTCCCATCGGAATCTAACAAAATGAAATTAATTTCTGAAAATATGGTTTGGAATTATTTTCAAATGTTGGTTACTCCAATTTCATAACCACCTAGTAAATGTTACATGAAGCATTTCCACGTCTATAGAACTCGATTCACAATATTTGCATAATTTATAAATATTTAAAAATCATAAGAAATGTTTATAAAATGTTTCCAAAATATTTAAAATAGTATGAAACATTATTTATTATAAATGGTTGAAAAGTATTTAGTGCATCAGTAGCATAAGAATGTTAGATGGAAAATTATGTGGGTCTTAAAGCCAACCTCAGCTGAAGATTCTTTAGAGTGAGAGAGAACAATGAATTTATGGTCCAGACACAGCAATAGTGCCTGCAAAACAGTTGTAAAATGACCTTTATAGTTAAAGCAATTATAAATAATAATAAATAAAAACAACTAGTAGTAATAAACTGTTAAATTCTCAACTTGATTTGAATGAATCGCCTTTGTTAAATTAAAAAATTTAAATAAATTATTGTTGTATTGTTGCTTAGATCAGTTGATATGTACTATAATAACACAATTCATAATTTGTTAACATGTCTGATGAAGGTACAGTGTACCGAAACAGTTGTCACTGAATTATATCTTAATAAATATGAAAATCAAATAAAACTAAGTTTTATTTTTATTTAATTAATAAAAAAACTTTGATTGCCTTTTTAGGAATTAACACTATGAAGTATTATTTATTAAGAAAAATTGCATCACCTCATCTCATATTCCTTATCTTATTATTAGACCAGTTTTGGAACCTAATTATGTTCCATCCTCAGTACTTTCACGACCGTTGTTATGTTGTCTTGAAGAGCTGCCTCCTGCTCCTTAAACAGAGGGATACAATTTTTCTTAAACAACCTTAATTATTTACCATAAGAAAGTATTTATGAAAGATACCATATTTCAGAATATTCAGAAGGAAATCAAGTGCCCGAGGACCTACGCCACCGCAGTCCCCTCGAATGTTGCCTCCTACACCCAACATGACACGCAGCAGCAGTACATTAAGCAGAAGACCTCGCAGTGGACCTGCAGGTTTACATTCATACACAGGATCTTCAGCACCTCCGTCTCGGGCTGGTTCCCGACTCGATGTATCAGAATTACCCCCAGGTGTTATGAATTGGCAAGAACGTCGTTCGGGCTCAGCCCCTACTACTCCCATGGCATCGCCACCCGTATCGCCTCAGCATTGGCCACGCAGATCATCCACAATGCGCAAGCCGAGCACCACATAACGAACTTTGCATCTAATTTATCTAGAACCGTCCCACGTTTGTGCACTAGGTTGAAATTCTCAGTTTGCTTCATGGATCTCATCAGTTCTCAGTATCCTAAATTCCACATGGCAAAATAAAATGACTTCTGATATTTCCATAAAGTATACTTAATTTTTTTACTCTCTATTTGCTTAGTTCATCCAAAATAAACTGACTTATTCACTCACTTTTCTCCTCGCTCTGGAGAAATTAAGATTTCTTGCAATAATACCTAAATTATATTGACTTAGGCTTTCACGGCCGGAGTTATTATGATGATCTTGTAGAAGATTTCTGGGCTGTTGGCCGTGGTCCTGATCGCAGATAAATGTATAAATAGGGCAGGGTAGTCGACAAAATTGCCAGTCTCAAGACAACCCTTGAGGATGCCGAATGCAGTCTCCGGCGAAACGTCGGGTACTACAAGCGTCAAGACCACGACCAACAGCCTGGAAATCTTCTACAAGATCATCATAACTACCTAAATGATTGATTGCTTGCTATCTGATACTTTGCTTAGAGGGATGAGGGTAATTGGACATTTTCAACTGAAAAAACATCTACACCTACTGGGTAGATCGATTAGAGTGTAGGAAATATGGGCGAGAAAATTGAACCTTTTCATTGAACTCCCCAGCTTTAAGTTTCTTAACATATACATTTCTTGGGAAACCTATCTTGTGAAAACATAAAGCAAATTAACACAGGTTATTATTAACAGATTTACCACTTCTAGTAGTGTTGTGGACTAGCTTAAAATTTTATGGGAAGCACAATAGGCTGATTTGAGCCTCTAGTTCTTCTGTGCTCTTAACACATAATTGGCAAAATTCAGTTTCCCTTATGTAACCAATTCTTCAGCTTAAAGAACCCTCACTAAGGTCCTCCATAGGTCCCTATCCTTAATCAACTTAATCAAATTCATATCACTGGTATACATTAATATCTGTTTTTAAAGAGTGTCGGAATGCAGTTTTCTTTTTTTAATTCAGTGTCCCAGGTTTGTCAATTTGACATTTTTTGGTGTTTTCTCCTGGCATAATTGTAACTCACTTTTGAGATTGGGGCGCCTGGAAGATACGGTTATGCTGCCCCAATGATATAATGTGTGATGATGATGATAGTGGTATTCCAGGAGAGTCATATCGTAAACTTAATCGAAGGCAAATATGAATAATGATGATTATGATGGCCATATGATGTTTGGGGACCATTTGGGTCTTATTGAAAAAAAAAACTAATGCATAATCGTAATGATATTATTGCCAACTGTGCTCTAATTTGGTATAATTTAAATAACTTCTACTTATTTTTTCACTACTTTGTCAAATTATGTGGTTAATATATGTGGATGTGAGGCCAATAGATAGCTGGTGGACCAACAATCTTCTAAGTCTCTTGCACCATGAAATTGGAGTTTTACTACTGTTTTACTTCTTCTTGTATCTTGTAAGCCCATGTTTCCCTTAACAGAGATTTAAGTACAAAAGTATTAAATAAATAAAACCAGTATTTTTTTACAAGATACATTGTCAATTCAAGGATTAAGAGGGACAAGCGATGAGAGAATAGTTGAGATGTTAAATTATAAATGCACAATTTGAAATGTCAGAAGTCATTTTGTTTTTTTGGACCAAGTGTCATATCCTCTTTATTTGCAATACTGGGAACTGTTGTAGATTATTTGATTAGATCTTAGGTCGAAAAGAAAACAAATTTTTCTGCTAAGAACTCCAGAGATATTTTTTATGTTAACAAACTTTACAGACCTGTATATTTTCATATCTACACTCCCATACTTTCTCTTGCTCTCTCTGTGTCTTGCTGGAACTGCTCTAGTGTAGTGACAAGAATTTCAACTTCTCATGTACGCACTTGACCATTTTTATACTAACTTCTTCTTGTCCTTTTTTCACATGTGTTCTTTAGTAAGATAGCACTTGCGCACTGATTAATTTTACATCTATAAAATGTTATTAATCAAATGGGTTATCACTCTTTGCTACTTTGTATTTTTGTACATTTGTTATTAATGGGTAGCACTGTCTCAGGCAAGTGAGAGATATGCTTTATATGAAAGAGGCTCAAATTCAGAGATAATATATAAAAATTTAAATATTATAGCAAAACATTTGTTACAGATTTTGAGGCATTTTAATTCTAAGTTAAACATAGTGTGAATAAGAATAACTGCTAATTATTTTGTTTTATTGAAAATATGTACAAATGTAATTATTATATATTTTGACTCTTCAAGAAGCATCATAGTATTGATTTAAAATAACAAAAACGAGTGTTAATATATTCATTGAATGTAGTTTTTTTTAAAACATCACTTTACCAGATTTCCCTCCAAAGTTAGATTCTATGCTCAGATTTTTTTTTTACTTAAATTTTATTTAGATATGCTTCAATGTCATATCTGAAATTTTAATGTATATAGAGTATGCATGCTGTTATGCATTACAGGGACTCGTCATACCAACTTCTCTTGAAAAATGTTAAACTGAAAATATATAAAACTATTATTCTCCCAATTATATTACATGGATGTGAAACATGGACTCTTACTTCAAGGGAGGAAAGAAGATTACAAGTATTTGTGAAAAAAGTTATTAGGAAAATTTTTGGACCAAAGAGAGGTGAACAGACAGGCAAATGGAGAATACTACGAAACAGTAAGCTACATGATCTTTGTAGGAAACCAGATTGTTTAACCCTCTGCATGCCACTGGTAAAATCTCTTGTGTCAGAGATTTAAATCGCACCTGCCGATGTGATCGGCTTTGAAAGTAGTTTAAATATTGTCTGGCAGGTAATGGACAGAAACATCAGAGCCAATCTAATCGGCTCACGGCACCTAAAGGGTTAAGAACAGTTAAGTCTCACAGACTATGATGGGCAGGGCATTTGGCATGAATGGGGAATGAAAGAGGGACATAGAAGCTACTAGTAAGAAAACCAGAGGGAAAATGCCCAGTTGGTAGACCAGGAATGAGTTGGGAGAATAACATTAACCATCATTTAAGGGAAGTAGATTATACAGGGGATGATTGGAAGATATTGGCTCAGGATAGGGATGGATATGTGGAGAGCTTATGTCCGTGCAGCCATGAACCTATGGGTTCAATGGTGCCAGTGAGTTAGTTAGTTTTTTTTATAGAGTAGTATAACTAAGAAAGCATGCCTTTCAAAAAAAAAATCTGTGCACCCTTTTCATATTTGTCCCTCCTCTGCCATGTTGGCCCACTAATTCTGATGATTAATTATGAAATGGATCATGATAATGAAATTTAAACCTAGCATTTGTCTTGAAAACAGATCCAAATGTTTACTGACTGAGACATTTAATTTGGTAATTGAAAATTATTGTGCAATTAAAAATTGGAAATAATTGATACAGGAGATTGTAAGTTAAAATGTTAGGGTCAATCTTTTTTTTACCAGTTTTTAAGGTAAATATTGGGTTAAAATTCCATTACCATGAGTCTGCATTAATAATAATTTGATATCATTAAAATTTAATGAGTGAACCTGCATAGAAAATACATGACAAACATTATAGAAATAAAAGAGAACAAAGTTACTCATGTGCATGACATTCTTTAAGTCACAAGTGTCCACTGGATAGTGCAAAATGAGTAACACAACTAGCCAAATGGATTAAATGATCCAAAATATAGTAGCTATTATAAAACAAGAAGAACTATAGAAATAAACAGACTACCAAATATTCCACACTTACAAGTGAACTGTCAACCACTGCATGCCAAAACAACCTTGTGATTTCTTCCAGAGAAGCGTTGTGATGTACCAAGGCCATGTCAAAAAAATGATTTACCATTTTTAACTGCAAGGCATTAAAATTCAGCACCAGTTCTCTAATTTAAACTATAACTAAGTAATACAACTCATGAATTGGTAGATTGGATAACTCTCACTACCTGCCATCTGCACCGTGTCCTGCTCACTCGACTCCACTCTTTACTCATGCAGGGAATCCATCTGCTCCATACAGTGGGCTACCATTGCTGGAGTCTAGCTTCGATTTCTGTGCCTTGCAGTTAAAAATGGCAGATATTTTGGTAATTAACTTGGTACATCATAACACTTTTCTAGGAGAAATTTCAAGATAGGTTTCGGCATGCAATGGTTGACAGTTCCCTTGTTAGTATGATCTTAAATAATGGTTTATATAAAAAAACTGCTTTTAGCATATATTTCCTCAAACTCCAAATACTGATAGATCGAAATATCTGTAGCATTGTCCTTCAGTAGAAGCGCTCTAGTTTTATAGAAGAACGGACACCTTTTGTAATTCAGAAGTAACATTTCCATCCATCCATAGTAATTCTGCCCAAAGGCAGGTCCTTCACTGCAATCATAGCATTTTCATGCTATGCTTGCAGCTTTACTAGGGAATTATAGGTGTGGTAGCTTCCTGTTGCTTTCCACACCGGTGAATGATGATGATGATGATGGCCATATGATTTCAGGGACCGTTTGGGCCTTAAAGTTTTTCTGACATTTGTCTTACAGGTGAGGAAAAACCCCGATAAAAACCTCACCCAGAAAAACTGCCCCCCGACTGGGAATCGAACCCGGGCCCGCTGCGCGACAAGGCAGCATGCTACCTTGAGACCACAGCGGTGGACATGTAACATTTGGTGGTGTATTTATGTTGCCACATCAGGAATTATTCTATAGGCCTAGCATATAGCTTTATCACTAACCAAAAATTATTAACTAAGTACTTAAAACTAAAAATTATTCACAACATTTTACGAGAATGTGAGTAACAAGAGAACAGAACATCTTTGGTAGTTTTCATATTTTGCAATTGTTCAGAAGTTTTGTATATGTAGCTTAACTTGGCAAAGAGAGAGATGGAGATATAAGGGTAGATCCTTGACAGCTTTCGCCAAGTAATAAAAGAAGGAACCCACTCTGTTGTCAGTTTTCATCTTCCCCCTTACCCCTATTAACATCTGGTGAAGAAACACCTACAACACTGGTGCGAGTGAGAGAGGTGAGCACAGCTGTCTCTTTCTACAAATTTATTGCAAAGTTAAGCCAGACAAATAATACAGTACATACATATTACAGTCATTAAATTTGTGGTCTTGGTGCTGGTGTACACTCCATCGCATTGATTAATAATTGATTTATTTTACACTTATGTCCACATGTGGAGAAGATTCTTAACCAAAGAAATTTAATTATGCTTACTTCCTTTCAAATGTCAGCTAGTGACATATGACCAACACATCGCCTCGAAGAGACATGTGGTAGGCAACTATTAAATTGCTTAGATGGTGAAGGACGATTAACTTTTGCTCAGAGATAATTTAAGCTTGAGGTTCTTTTATGAGTCTGAAAATCTTTAGACTAGGGACACACGGCTTAAAGTCCTTCTTGGAGGACATGTCTCTTGAATTTTTCCATTATAAAAATCCATTGATCGCAGCTGGGTTTGAACCTACGATCCTCAGGACCAGAGGCAAGGAACAAAATGTCTAGACCACTGAAACCGATACACTATCCCACAGAGGTTGCATAATGGGTTGATGCTATATTCGTTTCATCAAGGGGTACTTGCATATGTACAGAGTAAGCTGAGGTATTGTCGTTGTTTTGAAGACTAGTTGAATGTGTATCGTATGGGGGCAATATATACTATCATAGTTAAGCAACAGGAAAGCATGAAGTTCTACAAAAATTAAGCAAATCAGCTAGTGAAACCTTTGATGTATGCCATAGCTAAGTGGTTAACACAAGAAGCCTTTGCGCAAAGCTATGGGACTTGCGCTGGCTCGGGTCTCCATGGGGGAAAAAATGTTCTCATGGAATTTTGGCCAGTGTAGGACCAGTGCTCACCTAGCATTTGAGAAATTTGAGAAGCTACAATGAGTAGCGGCTCCAGGTTGGCAAAACCAGCTGTATCGGCTGGGGGACCAAATATGCTGACCATATGTCACCCCCTACACTGAAGAAGTAAATTGCTGTCCCACGTTGTGGTAACATTTTGAAGCAGTAATTCTCTTCATGCCCGAAGTTGTAGTAACATTTTGAAGAAGAATTGGTGTCCCAAAAAGAATTACTGGTTCAGGATGGGTTTCATTTTCGGTAGAGCCGGATTCTCTTCTCAAGGTCGGAAGTTGGTACACTGGATAGGAAAACACTTTAAAATCACTGAAAACTGTTTCTTGTAGAAATAATTACAAATGTATTCACTTAGTAGATTCCCAGCTGATTAAGTAAATGTAGGTAGAATTATTCTTCACCGTCAATTAAAAATAAATTATTTTCTTTTCTTGAATAAATTATTATTCTTGTATTAAATATTGCATTTTATCAGGAGATCTCTTCTTGCTTCTATCTTTGTTGAAAGTTGTATGCAGAATGAGTAGAGTAATTTTTTTATAATTTTAAAGAATATTATTACATATTATGATGGTAGTTTATTCTATTGGTTAATAGTCCATTAAATATAAGGTTTAAATTTGATTTGTTAAATCAAAAAGTTAATTGTTTTAACATCCAATCAGAGTTTAGTTTACTTTCATTTAAAAATATGAAGTAAAGCAGGTATTCTTATTACAGTTATAACAGAAAGCTTTATTAAAATATATATGTAGTCAATATGCCCATTTCACCAATTAATGTTTTAAAATGGTCAACAAGTTTCTACAGCCAAGCTGTCATTCTCAAGACCAGATATTGACTGTCAATATCTGGTCTTGAGAATGACAGCTTGGCTGTAGAAACTTGTTGACCATTTTAAAACATTAATTGGTGAAATGGGCATATTGACTACATATATATTTTAATATTATATCACCAAGAAGATCACATGTGTTTTAAATACAGAAAGCTTTATAATTCTGACAATGACTTAAAACAATTTTAAAAGCATTATTTAGGAAGACTGTTATGTAGTACAATTTCTTGAATTGTTACTGAGACATTTTTATTCAAAAATAACCAACAATGAATTATTTAGATGTTTTTATTTATTTAAGTTATATTTAAATATTAAAAGAATTTTAAAATACAAAATTACTAACTTAAACTTTTATATTTATTATGATATTAAAATCCTGCTTTAACACTGACTGGATGATCGTCTACCTCTGTGATTAACACAAGTCAGGCCAGCAGTCGACTCGTAATCCAAGGGCCTTCTAGGATTTTGTTTTGAAACCTTTGATATGATTAAGCAAGTGTATGGTAACTAAGCCTTGGGCCACAATGTTCATTTTAAATTACACAAACTTTTGTGCAAGAGAGAGACAGTTTGGAGGATGATGTATGAACTGATCGGCCAACAGCAATTCAAATTGAACTGAAGATCTAAGTTACATTAGAATGTGTTAAATGGTTGAATTGGTAGGTGAACTCACAGCAGCCGTGGTACATGTCACAAAATGCTGTCTCTTGGGCAGAATTTGTCATGTATTACATGGACCAATGGATCTGTGCCCCTATAGTGCTGGCATCGTTCATAGAAAAGTACACATCAGTACTCAACCATTTCACCACACTTCCCTCCCACTATGTTAAACACCAGACACAGTAACTTATCGAGAAGGGATGTTGCCAAACTTCCCCCAGTGTCATGGCTCTTGAATATTGAAAAAATGAAAGGTTGGAATTTAATTGGCAACACTGGAGTGCAATAAAGAGATAGAAAAGAGAATGACATAGGAATGCAGGAAAGGAAATGATTTGCCGAAGCAGAAAAGGAAGTAGGCTTCAGTTCGCATATCTTACAGGAGCACAGATCCGTTTGACATACAATAATAGCAACACAGTGTTCCAGCATAATGATATAAGCCCAACATGATACTTGCACAACCATTTATAGTACCCTGAACAGTAGTGCTGAGCAAGTTGGGGCATTTCCTGTACATTGCCAGATGTTCATAGCGGTAATTAAGGTAAGATATGGATCTGTATAACTTGTCTGTGAAGACATTGTAATACCTGGTACCTTACCTGTATAATTTTGGAAAAATAAAATACTTGAACTGACATGTTTTCAAGCTATATTAAGTAATAATAAAGCCTATGAAAATGTTGGCTCAAGTCTAGTATTTGTCACTCACGATTTTTCATACATTGTCACTATTGCACTGCATACCTTTACCATTTGTAATAACGTTTCATATTAATTAAAACATTTTGCAATTATTTTTTAAACATTTCTTGCAATTTTTAAATATTTACATAATTACGCAAATATTGGAAGCTACATTTTAGAACATCTCGTCCATTTGTATTGCGATTCTGTAGAATTGAAAAATTCATGAGCCACAAAATACTAGACTTTTTTGAAAATATTTGCATATGTAAAAACCATAATGGATCAATTATAATGAACATTTATTGACTTTTGTAAAATTTGGTTCGAACTATTATATATATATATATATATATATATATTAAACGAAAATGCGCACAAGTTGTGCATTAGAGTTTTATTAGTTCACTTTGCTTTTGCATTCGTTATAAATCTGTGCAGGTCTCAATTAATGATTTGGGTCATTTTTTACATGCTGTGACGTGGTAACGATTGCAAGACAGTTCACAAAACTCGCACATGCATGCTTCGTTTATATATATATATCTACTATTTTGTTCGTATATGGCTTGCTTTTCTGTAGAGTGACGATTCTATCCTTATTTCTGTACTGTTTTTTATACTACCTCGGACACTTCTACAGACGTTGTAACGAGTCTCTATAATATGGCGGATCCCCCGAACGACGGTCGAGACCGAGTCATGGATTTGAAGAAGGAGGGCTGTGAACACATACTGCAATCTCCATCACTAAATCGCTTCAGTGCAGATGTATCAAAAAATTCTATAGCTACCAGAGATAACAAGGTTGAAGCAAGTGATACTTATATGCAGCCAACATTGTATGGACGTCATGCAGCTCATAAACCACCTTCTACAATAGGAAAAATATTGCAGAATTCTGGGTAACACCATAGCCAGCAAAATGGGCACAAAGAAAGCACCAAACTTATACTTGAGTCGATTCATACCCGGTCTAATTTTCCACAGTTTGTCTTTGTTGTCATGGTTGAAGTCTTCATTATTAGAAAAATGTATGAATCTCAAGATGTCACGTATTAAACTATTATATAGAGGTCGTTTCACTAAGGAAGAAGCATGACCTACAAAACTCGCGCAGGTAAACGTAGGGTGTTGGGGAAACGATCCCTATCTGCAGGCTTTGTCCATATCTGCAAAATCATGGTTACTAGTCGTAATGAAAATATTAACCCTGAATAGGGAATGATTCGGGGCACGCCATAGCGTAGTGGTTAAGGCACTGAGCTACAAGCCGGAGGGGTCGAGGGTTCAAGTCCCGTTGGGGTCAGGATTTTTAAACTGACCCAAACCCTCTGGCGGCACTATGGCCCTGGGGTCGACTCAGCCTCTAACGGAAATGAGTACCAGACACTTGTTCTGGGGTAAAGGCGGCCGTCACGCAGGGCTGACAACCCGGCTGACATAAAAGTGCCGATTGTCTAGAAAAAGTAGAAGCCTTAACCTCCTACTACCCCAAGGGCCTCCGAGTCTGTTGTGGGATCAAAAAAAAAGGGAATGATTCACGTCAAATTCCTTAAGGGCACCCAGTACTAATTTCCTTGCAATTTGGTTTAAAATAGGACATACAAAAATAATTATTTTTTCAGCTTATTCTTAAGTTATGTGTATGAAAATTATGTCACTAATTAAACAAGTCTTTCTGAACATAATGACACTTTGGTTAACTTTTTAGACATATTTCTTTATGAGTAATTTAAAATACAAACAAATTCCATTATGTTAAAAGTATTGTCTTGGTACAATTTTTTTCACATACTACATATTCAATTGTTTCAAAAATATATTATGTTATTGTCCATGGTTCATTTGACAATAATAAGGTTTGCTTGTGTTCAGATATGGATTGTAATTTATTTTTAAAAAATTCAAAGACCAATTTTTTTGTTAAAAATGTTGCATAATTTCTTTTTTTTATTTCAAACATTATCAATAGCACAAAGATAAATTTAACTTATTATTATAGAGCTCTTTAAACTGCATATTCATGCCAAAAATAATTCTCTTATCTTTCATAGTTTCAGAGAAAAGTGTACCAAAATATTAAAAAATACAAGTTACGGGAAAATACAAAAAAAAAAAAATGCACATTAGGAGAACACAGAGACACCATTTTTAAAAATCAATTTTTGTGGGTTTAAATGTCCAAAATCGACAAACTAATATTACACATTGATAAAATAGACCTTACTGGATTTTTTAAGCAAAAAAAAAATATTTTTTAACCCAAATAAGTACTGGGTGTCCTTAAAACTGGAGGAAAATGAGAATAAAATTATTGCAAACCAATAATTTATCATAAGTAATTCCACGAGTGACTTCCAAATTATCGATAAATTCATGACTCACGAAGTGAGGAGTGAATTTATCTAGAGAATTTGGAAATCAAGAGTGGCATTTGTTAGGACTATTTAACGAATAAAATTAAGCTGTTTGCTCACAAACCATTATTTAAATATAGTTATTTTAAAATATATATATATTTAATGTAAACGGTGATGTTTGAAAACAAATGAGAAACGATTGGTACGCTTCATTTGCTTCTTTTGTTCGTCACTGCAACCAGATCATATTATTTATTGCCAAAGGAATGCAATATTGTAAGAATGCACTCTAGTGGAGAAAAAATGAAACACATCAAACTGTATATTAATTCATTTCTGATGTCCTATGATGTAAACATGACAATTATATTTTTCTGGGGAAAAATACATTTAAGAAAGTGCAAACAGTGGTTTATTTTTTTTTTTTGGTGGTGTAATCAATTGCTACAAATGTTTTTATATTAACTCCCGCATGCAGTATGTGTTGACATTCATGCACTATAATATACAATCTGGTAGCCATATTTCTTAATGAGTCAGTCACTGCAAAATAATGCAGAATGTTAAAAAGGAGGTGCTTTCTTTATTATGATAAACTTTAGTTGGTAAATTCTAGGCAAAACACGACTGTGATTGGTTGTAAATCAAAAAATCATTGTAATGTGATTGGTCATTGACTCCCATTTGGTGCATGAGTTAAATAGTCAAATATTATTCATGTTAATATTATTATTTTTAAATCAAGCTCATCACTTACATTAATTATATTGGATACGAGAACTCCATTAGGCCTATAGTAAATTTCCAAACCTAATGTAATAAAAATAAAAAAATAATTTTGAAATAGGTAGGACATGTGGCACAAATAGGGAATGAAAGAGGTGTAGGCTATGGAAGCTTCTTATAGGAAAACCAGAGGGAAAACGGCCAGTTGGTAGATCAAGAATCTTACGAGGTTTAGAAGTAAGGTGACGAAAACTAATATTTTTTAGACTGACAGTACACTATTTTGGAATTGAGTGTGTATGCCTGTACGTTAGACTACCCGCAGTCAAGCGGATGGAACTGGTCTTCTGCGCATCTGAGGACATGCTTATTCCTTAGTAAAACGGCCTCTACCAGTTTACTACGTACTTCGCTGCGGAACCCCATAGAGAACGGTCACCACGTGGTCTTCAGTGGCTGCTGCAAACAAAGAAGACGAAGTGCTTGTGGCAGTATATTTAAAGTGTTGTTCAGTGTGCTTACGTGATTACAAATAACGCCCCAAAAGTGTGGGCCCAAAAGGGCCAAGTGAAAAAGACACCGTTCCCGTGTATTCGGTGTTAAATTTTAGCTGGTATACGTACAAATTCAAATCAGTGATAGTGTGCTGTGAAATTACACGCTGGTAAGTCGTGTACTTGCCTATAGTATATAAGTGTCTGAACTAAGTCTTGCAATGGCAAGCAACATTCCAAGCATGAGTAATTTGCATGAGGAAAATATGGATATTGACGAGGGCCGCCAGAAAGTAGATGAAATCTGGGGAGATGTTCTGAGAGATTTTGAATGTTTAATAGACAATAAAGGCTTGCATCCTAAATCAAAATACCTCAAAACAGCCACTGAAATTAGAGGTCTTCTAATACTCATTATGAACTTCCTAGACATCTATCCAGATTTTGCTATTTCGCAACTGGCTGAAGATCTTGCCTATCAATGTAGAAACAAATTGATGAATTAAACGTTGCAACTAGAGATCTAGATTATTATCTAGAAAACCGTAGAAAACATAGTGAAGATACGTATCTAGAAATTCAAAATGAATGTATGTCAAAACGACGCAAAAATGTACCTACGAAAATCAAAGAAATTCCAAAACCCACGGCAATTCAAATCAACTCAAATGTCGACAAGGAATTCCCTGAATTAACTAATAATTCCAAACCAAAAAACATCATTAAACGTAAAAATAAAGACTATCCTAAAGACCCAAAAGTGCCAAGGCAAACTTCAGCCAGTGCTGATACCTCACCGCTTGAGCTGTACAATAAATTCTCTATATTATCAAGCGATGAGGAAATTTCTGGGCCCTCCATGCACATTATACCAAGCGAGGAGAAAAATACACAAAGAAAACAAATATTGGTGGCTCTAACAACAAAAAAGAGAAACCAACCACAGGTAAGGATGTAACACAAGTATCATCAGCTACAGAAACACACGAGGAAATGGCCTCTCACATAGAGAGAAACCATCCTCACACACCACAACAACAGATAACACACGTGAAGAGCCACCAAGATCTGAACCTTCTAGTGTAAAAATCAACAATAATATCCCAAAGAAAGAAACCAGGCCACCGCCTGTAACACTCATAGGTCACACTGACCTAGTCAAAATTTACAGGGCACTAAAAAGTTAGTGAAAAAAGACCTTAAAGTTGTTAGTACACATGAAGGTCTAAGATATTACACTAGCACACAGGAAGACCACAGTGTAGTAATAAAGTACTTTGACTCGATTGGAAGGCAAACTACACCTTCCAATTGAAAAAAAGACCTTCCCCTAAGGGTCATGCTCAAACGGCTGCCCTCGAATGTAGATACAGAGGATATAAAAAACCGAATTAACTGAATTGGACTTTGAAGTTAAAGGCATCAAGCAAGTGACAAAAAAACTAGAGGACGGGTCCATATATAAGTACCCATTGTACATTGTTGAACTTGCCAACAATGAAAGATCCAAAGAGATCTATCATCTGAAAAACTTTACTGCACTGTGGTCTCATTTGAACCATATAGACCACGCTCTGGCCTGAAGCAATGCTTTAAATGCCAGAGATTTAACCATACCTTTGCAGGGTGCAACCTGACTCCTAGATGTGTTATATGCGCCAAGGAACATAGTCACAAACAATGCCCAGTTCGTGAGGAAGCACGAATCGACACTAGCAACTCAAATGTGCAAATTGCGGAGAATCAGGACACCCTGCATCCTTCAGGAAATGCCCTAAATTTGAAGAGGCTCAACAGGCCTACCTCAGAAATAGGGAACCAAAACAAAATAAGACAGTAACTGCACGCACTTTTACTAGTAAGAAAATCAACCCCCAAAACCTCCTTCAGTGCTGCAGTAAACTCTGGCAAAAATCAAGCCCCGAAAACCAGCATACAAGAACGCATTGCTTCAGTTCAGGCACCAGCGGTCACTCCTAATTTACAAAGCTTGGTACAAAGCGTCACACCCATGCAAGTACTATTAAAAATCCCATGGAACGAATGATGTTCCTCAGCCAAATGTGGTCGATATGTTTTAACGATGTATAGACACGCTCAGGGACAATTTCTTAATGTCATGGCATTTAATGCCAATGGTATTGCCTCACAGGTCCATGAATTGGAAATTGTACTTCATACACACAACATAGACATACTTTTAATCAGCGAGACGCATCTGAAACCAAAGGATAAATTCCGACTCGCTGATTACTACACTTATCGCACAGATCGCCTAAATGCCCCCCTTGGTGGCACTGCAATCTGCATCCGAAAATCCATATCCCACAGACACATTTCTGTCCCAGGGCTTCACTTCATAGAAGCCACTGGCATTATACTTCCAATCACACAACACATGAATATATTCATAGCTTCCATATATAAATCTCCACTTAGGCCCCTCACTCGACATGACATGCGCATACTTGCATCGATCTCGCCCCGGTACCTACTGGCAGGCGATTTCAATGCAAAGCATCGCGCATGGAACTGTAGAGTACCCAATGCTTCAGGTGTGGTTTACAACACTTCTGTAATACCCACAACATCGAAATCTCAGCACCAAGGGAAACACACCTTCCTTAGAAACACTCAACAAGGCTTATGCTCCGACATTCTAGATATCGCACTTTTGAAAAACATTACCATCTCCCCTCACATAGATACACTGCCTGGTGAGCTAAACTCAGACCACGTCCCTATCATGTTTAAGCTCACTACTAGATTCATACTTCAGCCCCCGTTCCGATCTCACACAATGAATACAGACTGGAATCGTTATTCAAGACTCCTTTCACAGTGGATTAATCCTCGATAAGAGTAAACTCCACTGAAGAACTTGAGACTTCTATAAATGACTTCCAGGCTTCTATTCAAACAGCCCTCGACATAACTACAACAAGAAACAACACTACACGTCCAAATCAAACAGATCAAACACTTCTTGACAACCTAGAGCAATAAGCGACGAGCCCTCAAACAGTACAGACTCTATGGACACCCACAAAGAAACAGGAGTACAATTAATATGCTCGACTGGTCAAAGAAAGACTGCGAGATCACAAAATTACGCAATGGGAAAATTCCCTATCCAATTTCAATGCTCAAAAAACTCCGCCTTGGGAGATTATAAAAAGAATTAAATTAAACCGCGGACCTTCTAAACCGACTGCAATTGAGAACAATGGAACTTGGGCTTATCATCCTTATGATCAAGCACAAGTTCTCGCGGAAAATTTCGCAAATCGATTCAGACCACAAGAGTTAACGTCGCCAGTTCATGAAGCTGAAGTCAATAATAGAGTAGACACCTTCCTAGCTGCTCCCTACACAAATGAAAGACCTGACATCCACCTCGCTGACCTACGCATTCACGTCCAGGCCCTTCGCACTTCAAGTGCACCTGGACATGATCGTATAAGTAACCTAGCCTTAAAGCATCTCCCGCGCAAAGCGCTACTTCGACTCCTTACTATCCTTAATACTGTATCCAATTTAATCACTTCCCTGCAACTTGGAAGATGGCTAAAGTTATTGTGCTACCGAAACCAGGAAAAAATCCAACTAATCCAGACAATTTGCGTCCAATAAGCCTTCTACCAGTTCCGGGAAAAATCCTAGAAAAACTACTTTTGGCCAAACTAAAAATTGAAGTCTCAACAAAGAACTATTACCCAACCATCAATTTGGATTTCGAAATTCACACAGCACACCGCTGCAACTGGCGAGGCTTATAGACCAAATTGTCACTGGTTTCAACGCCAAGCGTAGTACAATAGCAGTCTTCCTCGATATTGAGAAAGCTTTTTACACAACTTGGATAAACGGATTGATATATAAGCTGATACAATTCCAAATTAATCCAAATTTAGTCAAAATAATCTCCACTTATCTGAGAAATAGAACCTTCTATGTCCCTGTGAGTGGAAATAAATCTGAATACACAAACCCATACGGGCAGAGTTTTCCACAAGGTAGCTGTCCTTTCAATCAACAATTCAACCCTTATTGTACTCCCTATAATGGCTCGTGAACCTACCTTCAACCTCCATTCACTCCAAATAGCTTCCTTTGCTGATGACACTTGTCTATTACATGCAATCCCCAAACTTAAAAATCAATCCTCCGCACAGACTTGCAACATGCCGGAGAGCAATAACCATAATATATGAATGGTGTTTGCGGCCTGGGGGGAACAGTTAACTAATGCTGGGAAAACGCAAGTCGTCCTGTTTTCCAAATCGAACTTTCCATGTCCAATCCAGCTCACTATGGGTGTACAACCTCTGCCAGTAGAAACTTCTGTCAGATATTTAGGCCTAATATTGGATAAAAGGCTTACATTTAGAGCCCATGTTGATCATATAATAACCAGAGCCCATCAAGGCATAGCGATATTATATCCGTTTTTCAAGTCGCCGTCACTCTCTCCCGTAGGATCAAGCTCACATTATATGTGGCTGTGATCCGTAGTATGCTATTGTACGGCTGTGAATCTCTGAGTATCCTTGCGAAATGCCACAAGAAGAAACTACAGATACTGCAAAACAAGTGTCTAAAAATCATACTTTCGGCCCCGCGTTACACAAGGATAACAGAGATGCACGAGGCCACGAAGGTGCCATATATTGATACTATCATATCAGAAAGGGTCATCACCATGTTTCAAAACATAAATGATCATGAAAACCCAATAGTACGCAATATAGGACACCTTCCACAATGGCGTACTACACATAGAAACATATTCGACCAAATAAATAATCCATAGTACTTAGCATGTAGCAACCAAGGTCAGAATGATGAGCGCAGAGTGGCGTGGCTCATTCCGGTCCTGAATCGAGCCAAGCTCTTCAGCGACACGGTTTCCGATGCCCCAATCAAGCGAGATCTATTCGCCTTGGCAACAATATCCATATAAATCTCACACTACTCAAACAATAAAATAAATCCCCATAAAATCGCCGTGTAGGCTAGGGTATACCAGCTGAACCCAATACAGAATACACACGCGAATTCGCCGACAAGGGACAAACACAAGTCCCAGGAAAGGCACACTGGACAGCGCCAATAGCTGTCACAAAGTGATGGTGATGACGTAACTGTCGATAAGTCAGGTCCAGGGATTACAATGGGATGCCACGGCTGGTACAGAGTCATCTACAATTGGTAACGTAACTACGTTATGTGGCGTCCGTAGCTCAATCCCGGTGGCGCCTTTGGTCGTTGTAGCAGAATTTAAAAGTAAAAAACAAATGCAAATTGCGAGGCGCAAAACAAGCATCCCGTCAGCCATCGGTTCTCTATGGTCAGCCATTACGTTATTAATGAATTTTATCTGTCCTTGAAACAACGAAAATGCTTTTGAAATGTTGTGCACCAAGGCTGCAAGAATTATATTGGAAGAGGCAAACCACTTTTCTGCTTCACTCGAGAACTTAACAGGTATTTATTTGTATTATATGAATATTATATATATTCAAAATATTATTTTAAAAAATCTGTGTAACAGTTCAGACATTTTGAAACATTTATTTACAATTAAGTTATGTAGATAGGAAATAACACTATGAGGTTCTTTAATATTGTTTATTTTTTATCATTTCACTCACCTCATACTTCATAATTTATAGCAGACCCAGGGTTTCTTCACGTAATTCGTGACATTGTCAATGCTGCGTCATGTTCACAACTGACGTCCAACGGCCTTCTATCCTGCAGACTGACCTCCGCGCCATCTGGTGGCCGACCGAAGAATTTCCAAATCAGGCCTCTTTCTTTATAACCGGGTATTTCAAAATTCATAGTTGTATTTTCATTCTTGCATATGTAAATTTTTTCCCAAATTGTGAGTTCCTTCGGTTTTTCCAATTGTTTAAGTAATTTTGTTTTGGTTTCTATTCTATGTTTTTCTGACCAGGCATGTGCAGCTATTGCAGATTTTTCGGTTTCTCCATTTTTAACATTTCTGAGGTGTTCTTTTAATCTTGTATTTAGATTCCTTTTGTTTTTCCTATGTATATCTTTTCACAATCTTTACAATTAATTTGATAAATTCCCGATTTTTTGCAGTCTTCAATTTTTTCATTTTTGTTGGTTTTTATTAAATTACCTAAGCTGTAATCATTTTTCGGTGCTAATTTAATGTTGAATTTGTTGAAAATTTTTTGAAACTTGTCAAATACGAAAGGATGGTATGTGAACTTCTTGAATTTTTTGCCTATATTTTTATCTGTCTGAAGAGTACTTTCATTGATGACTTTTTGTTCTTTGAATTTATTTATTTTCTTGTGTATCATTTTCTTGTGAAAACCATTATCCTTAGCAATTTGTATGATGTGTTCTTTCTCTTTATTGTAATTTTCTTTGCTCATGGGGACATTCACAAGTCTGTGTGTTAAACTATTAAATACTGCCTGTTTGTGTGAAAAATGGTTAAATCCAGTAGCTTTTATATAATTGTCGATGTGAGTTTCTTTTCTGTAGATTCCAAATTCTATTTTCTTTTTTTTTTCTTTCCTAATCAATTTAAGGTCTAAAAATGGTATTTCATGATTATTTTCTATTTCCATTGTAAATTTGATTGTTTTATTTTGAATATTTAACAGTTTAATGGCATCTTCTAATTGTTTCTCTTTTACTATTGCTATGATATCATCTACGTATCTTCTCCAAAATTTAAACATCAAAGGATGTGCTTTAGTTACATGACATTCAAAATTCCCCATAAACATGTCTGCTAAGAATGGTGATAATGGATTTCCCATTGCGAGTCCTGATTTTTGTCTAAAGTATTTTCCTCTAAAGGTGAAGAACATTTGATTTAAGCATAATTTTGTTAGTTTTATGTATTCTTTAACGCTATCATCATCTAATTTGTTTTCTTTCAACCATTTTTTCTAAAATTTTCAAAGTTGTGTCAGTCGGTATGTTTGTGAATAATGAAGTAACATCAAATGAGACCAATCTTTCTGAAGGTTCTATTTCTACATTTTCTAATTTCTCAACTAATTGGTAAGAATTTTCTACTGCTAAATTTTCAAATTTTTCCATACCTTTAAATTTATTGTTAAGCCATTTGGATATGTTATATGTCGGTGAATTGATATTGTTGATGATAGGTCTCATTTTCTTTCCGTCTTTGTGGATTTTAGGAAGACCATGAATGTTGGGGTTTCTGGGATTTGGTATTTTTAATTTAAACTTTTCCTTTTGTGTCATAATTTTTTTAATTGATTTTAGGTTGGTTTCAACTTCTTTAATTGTTTTTGCGAGAGGATTTGTTTTAATTTCTTCATATTCTTCCCCCTTTAATAAATTCTCCATCCTATCATTATAATCGTCTTTATCCAAAATTACCAAATTATTCCCTTTGTCTGACTTTGAAAAAACAACATTTTTATTATTAATGTTTCTTATTTTCTTCATATTTGTTTTGCATATGTTTTTTATTTTTGTGTTTTTAATTTTTTCAATAACTTCCCCACATTCTTTTCTGATTATTGTTTGTTCTTCAAAATTCATGTCATCTATAGCAATTTCAATATCAGCTATGTAATCTTCTAAATTGTTAGAGTAACTAATGCATGTTTTCAATCCCTTGTCCAAAATAGATATTTCTTCTTTGTAAAGTTTTCAGATGATAGGTTAATTACATTATTCTCAATTTCTTTATCCCTTCCTAATGTAGTGGTTATACTTTTTGTACTTATATTTTTCTTCAATTTTTTTAAATCAGGTTTTAAATTAATTATCTTTTTCTTTGTACATCAAATTTTTTCTTCATTTTGAGGTTCAATTGGTTGTAGAAGTTTTTTTCTAGGTTATCCCAAATTATTTGTCCTAAATTGTTGTTTAATCTTAGATGTAAAAAGTACAGTTCTACGTCTATTTTACTTATAGTTGTGTAATGTTTGACTTTTTCCAAATTGAGAGTTTTCTTTTCTAAACTTTTTTGGTGTTGGTTATTGTGTGTTTTTTAACCATTTTCCGGACAAATTTTGGAGTGATATTATTTTCTAAACATTTATTAATGAATTTGATATCTGCAGCTCTTTTATTTCTAAGTTCTTTTAATTTCAAATATCTTTTAATTTCTATTTGAGTCAGGTCAGGGATTATTATTATAACGGGATGCCACGGTGAGTGAGTTTCGCGTATGTGCCACAAGCGGCGCTAGTGTAGAAGTAGCCTAGTGACATCTAATATCATGTACTGGTACTAAACGGAAAAAAGAAGAAGAAGAACTATACTACTACAGCACCTCTGGTGTCAGAAATTACGAAACAGGTAAATGAAAAACAACGCCATCTGGTGTCAGAAACTATGAAGCAGGTAGATGAAAAACAGCGCCATCTGTTAGCCAAATTTTAAATTACATTGTACAACAGCGCCCCAAACGTCGAATTATGAAATTACATGTAACCAGCCACTTTTTTTTATTATTTTTATTATACATATATATATACATATGCATTTATATTACAGGGAAAATGGAATGGGAAATGATGGAGAATGAAATGTAAAGAAATGTGTTAAATTATATTTATTCATTTCAAATTAAGAAAATTCATTATGAGCTCTTCCACAAACATACATTTGACTTACTCTACACTTCTCTCACACATTTTATGCAATACAGTATACAATATATATAAAAAAACATCTGTACAATAATAAATTAATAAACCTATTCTGATTGTTCTAAAATCAAATTGTTAACGACATGAGTTCTGTGCTAAGTTCCAGTTGTAATGTAAACAAACTTGCATAGGATATTACTTCACCGCCATTATCTATTGTGATAACCATGCTGCCACTTCACCTGCCATGACTTAAATGTGAACGGAACTGTCATCAATAGAAACATTGTTTTTAGGCATCATTGTATATTATAGGAAATAAGATAAAATTGTACCAATAATTAGGAACTTACATTTCTTCTTTATTTATTTATGACTACACTTCCTTTTTTTTACTGGGAGTTACAACATTACTACGTGTTTTCTTTCTTTCCGGGACACTATTATACTTACACATGACACACCGGTAACATCACATGTTAAATTCACTATAACTTTTCCTCGAAGTTCTAGATACTTTTCACTAAAGTTGTGAAATACATTTAAAATAAGTTTTTTTTACCCAGTAGTCGAAGGTTTGCCAGACTTTGTTTTACAATTTTAGATGGCAACAGAAGACTCAACACTTTCAGCCATGTTGTTGACTAAAGCATGACTCAAATACATCATCCATATGTACTGAACTATTTTAAGTTGTCATTATTGACTAGATATATTTTAGAATATTTTCTGTGTTTTGAATATTATTATTGTCATTTAAGAAGAATAACAAGTATTTTCAGACGTATTTTTAATTTAATGGAGGTAACTACTTTTCCGTATATTTATTGCTTCTACATTGTATGTCGGTGTCAATAACCAATGAAAAGCGAGCAGGTCACATGGTTTTGTTTTGATGAGGATCACTTTAAGAGCAGATAGTATATTGGTCTATGTGCTTACCTAATCCGTTCTTTATGCCTTTTCCATGATGTCAACAAATCTTATTTAAAATATCATTACGAGCAAAATATATGCCCTATGCTGACTCACCTGTAAATTCTGTTATCACAACCTCAAGAACTAATGTAGCACAATTTTCACTGAACTGTTTGTAAATAATTTTATTATATAGAACCGGCCATTTTAAACAACTGAAATTCCAACGTATTCTGCATGCGTAACAATATAACAATGTTCATATGATTAATTACAATTTTAAAATTTTCCTATATAAATTATATATACATGTGCTAGATAATACTTTTATTTTCTTTATTTCAACTATATTTTCTTACATGCTCAAAGATAAAATAGTTATTCGACCAATGAAAACACAGTTACATCTTGTTTTTTTTTACATTACAAACTGGAACTTAATCGGAAGAGCAGCACTAAAGCAGCAATGTTAAAGCAACGACATTTATATGACCACGAAGGCAGTCAGATGTGTACATGAGCTAGATGGAATGTGATGTAAACTATGGCTTTATCTCACTTAACTTTAACTTCTTTCCTACACAATTTCTACAAATAATAATTATATCATAAGTAATAGCGTAGTTTATAATACGAGGCTTCAAGTTGAAAATATTAATTCAACAATGTAAAATGATTACATTATAAGCAAATTTTGGATGTCATTTTATGTCCAACATGCAATTTTTTTTTTTTTACTTTTCAGTGACATGGATTTATTTAAAATCTTAGCAGAAATTATGATTTTGTATTAATTGTGATAAAATAATAGTACTTTTTTATGTCTCCTCTCAATGAAAATTTATTTTTATTCCAAAAACTTCATTAAATTTTAAAATCATAAAGCCTTTCAGAACTTATGTTTCATCTTCGGCACGTAATTTGGTACCAAATGCCTTTCAAAACACATTTCGTTTTCTGCTTGAAGATGAAACATGTTTTGAAAGGTCTTCATGATTTCATTTCTTGAATAAAAAATCAATTCAAATTCAGGAAGATGGATTAAAACAAGGTACTTATATTATTATTTAAAAATAATTAATACATAACCTCATTGTGTTAACAATAAATGTTAAATACAAAGTATTGAAAATTAAGATCAGTGAACCTAGCTCATAATCAAATGTCAAAATAAAATTGTCCACAATGGGCAATCTGCAACCATTTTGTTTACACAAAAATAATTCCACTCTCGGTTAAATTTACCATAGTTTTTGATGCTAGTCCCTTCGCTGTTATTGAAGTAAGTGAAGAAATAAGTGCTAGTTACTTATGAAACCTAACTGTTTAATCAAATAAACTTTAAGTAACAACAACAACTTTAAGTAACAAAAGTATTTCATTCTAGCACTGAATTATTCAGAAAATGCGTCCTTGCATTAATCAAGATTATACAATTACTAAATATGACACATTAATATAATAAGGAATTTAAATATAATTTACTTGTTACACTACGAGAATATTTATTTCTTACAATGTCTTTACATTTATACATGGTATTTTAGTGTAATGAATGTGCAGCCAGATCGAACGGATAATGTTTCCATTAAGCGCAGTGAGAATTTTTTCTCAGTCCGAGGCAGACACCTTGCACATGCACCAACAAATGCAAAGCGGTTTACTCTATGGAATAATGCGATGCAGCCAACATTATACATGCTATTTAACAAACCTTAAAGTTAACCTAATGTAATTTAAGCACTGTAACCTATGAAAGAATGCAATGCCCAAAAATAAATAGTAAGTTCTGAAATTCTAAAGTTCATATTCTATATTGGCTGCACTGTTGTATAGAATATTCATTCAAATCAATATGGCTGCCACGTCTTCATGTTACATATATAGTTAAATATCATAAAAAAATATGTTGAAATAATCGTTACTTAAAATTGTCAAATTTATTGTAAATAGTGGGAAACAATTTTAAAATATAACCTGTTGGTGCATGTGCATTGGAGGTTTCTACCAGGGACATAGAAAAAATTAGGAAAAACTGCACTTAAACTAGCGTGAAATATTTTCAAAGTCCTATAGAACAACAGTGCGCATGCGCCAGAATTTATAGAGCCAGCAATAACCCACAATCGATTATCATCCTCGATTACTATCAGTCGCTATGAAATTTAAATGACCAATATATGCAATAAATCCCCAAATCTATGTTAACAAATATATTAATAATATTAAAATTACCAAACATTTATTAAAAATGGGTGTACACTTACTTATCACTCCCTAACGCTGATCCAACCAGTGATAACCCAAAACAGCAATAGAAAAATCATAGACTAAGGAATATACTCTGTGGAGAAAATAGCAGTTAGCATCACAATATTGTGATTTGCATATTTAAATAAATACTTCAAAATTATAAAAATTGTTTGAAAGAGTTTCAAATATTAAATAATGTTAGTAAATACAGAAGAAGAGCTATAGTTTACAACAATATAACTAAAAAATCAAGCGCTAGTAGAAGTGCAGTTAAGCCAAAAATTCTCACTGTGCTTAATGGAAACATTACCCAATTGAACTATATTGAGGCCATGCGCAGTCCCAGTTAGAAAAGAAAAAGATGGAATGGGACACTGAACAAGAAGTTAATTACATCGCTAGCACTATCGAACTGATTGGTTCACGGGCACGTGGACTAATGTTTTCCAATCATCTCCTGAATAATCTACTTCCCTCAAATCTAGGTTAATGTTATTCTCCCACCTCATTCTTGGTCTACCAACTGGGAGTTTTCCCACTTGTTTTCCTACAAAGAAGCTTCATTGCCCCTCTTTCATTCCCTATTTGTGCCACATATCCTGTTCATTGCAGTCTCCACGAAATGATCCACACACAGCCTTTCTCTCTGGGGACACTTGCAGCAGTCTTATATCTGTCTTCCAGACTGCAAAATCTTAGCCATTTCGAACACCTGAAATTTGTTAAAAGATCATTTGTGTTACAACGTACTAGCATTGAAGTTTTGCAATGAAACTCATAAGATATTTTTTACAATTATTAAATATATGTATCCATGTACTCAAATTGTCACATTGAAAGTTTTATATATATTACCAATTTTTAAATATGTAATTATTTAAAAATATATTATTAAAATATATATAATTAATTTTAAAATATTTCATTACAATATATATAATTAATTTTAAAATATATCATTACAATTATCTTAAAATGTTATCTTTTCCCAGCAAATTATCGTTGAAAATAGATTCATCTTAAAAAATGATTAATATATTAATAACTTTAATATTAACGTATTTTTATATTTAATATTAAATATGGCATATACGAATTAAACAAAACTTATTTTTAAATACCAAAACAAGTAAATTTAACTCAAATATTTCAACTTTCGAAATATACATATATTGTAAATGAATGTTTCAAAATGTCTGAACTGTTACACAGATTTTTTAAAATAATATTTTTAATATATATAATATTCATATAATACAAATAAATACCTGTTGAGTTCTCGAGTGAAGCAGAAAAGTGGTTTGCCTCTTCCAATATAATTCTTGCAGCCTTGGTGCACAACATTTCAAAAGCATTTTCGTTGTTTCAAGGACAGATAAAATTCATTAATAACGTAATGGCTGACCATAGAGAACCGATGGCTGACCGGTATGCGTGCCTTGCGCCTCGCAATTTGCATTTGTTTTTTTACTTTTAAATTCTGCTACAACGACCAAAGGCGCGACCGGGATTGAGCTACGGACGCCACATGACGTAGTTACGTTACCAATTGTAGATGACTCTGTACCAGCCGTGGCATCCCATTGTAATCCCTGAGTCAGGTTCTCTATGATAAGTCATCTGTGAACTGTACATAGAGAACTGTAGTAGTCTGTTTTCGACATAGAGGTTTTCAATATATTTTCGAGAGATGACTGCAGATGGCAGCACATACACAAGCAGAACATTTCCACCAATGGCTCAATATAAAAAATCCCTATATCATAATTTTTTTAAAACTTTCAAATATATAGGGTAGTTATCAATAGAAAAAATAAATTAAAATATATCTTTAGGTTGCATTAAATAAGTCACGATGCCACATAATCATTTAAGACGCTCAAATTCAACAAAACTCGCCCGATGGGTAAATTTATGATTTTGTCTTGGTACAGCTCGTTATCGGATATGACGTCAGAATCAATGTTGAAGTCGATTCAGCGTTATTCCTCTGTTCCTCCTTTTTGGTTTCAATCTTTCTCCAACGAAGCAGCCTAGCACGTGCTCGTAGGGATCTGCTTATCGTCAAGTATCGAAAGGCATCTTAGTAATATTTTATAATTTATCATTAATTATTAAATTAAAATGCCTCCAAAATTCGATCCAACAGAAGTGAAAGTTGGTATGTTAATTTTATATATATTTTTTATGTGTATTTTGGAACATATTTTTTTTCCAATTTTTGTATTGCATCTAATTTTATTAATTTTCAGTATATTTGAGATGCGTTGGTGGTGAAGTAGGAGCTACTTCTTCCCTAGCACCAAAGATTGGACCTCTGGGTCTTGTAAGTATTAAATTAATATTATACAGATTTTTTTTTGTGAACCATGTGGTCTGTGTTTATTGACTTGCAATTAGCCTTGTACAGTTTTAGGACAAAAAAATGCCAAGCCTGAAAATTATCCCCTTGGTTTTGTGTTTTTTTAGTCTCCAAAAAAGGTTGGTGATGATATTGCAAAAGCGACGTCGGACATGGAAAGGTTTGAAGATTACAGTCAAGCTCACAATTCAGAACAGGCAAGCTGCTATCTCAGTTTGCCCTTCAGCTGCATCTCTTATTATTAAGGCTCTTAAGGAACCACCACGTGACAGAAAGAAGCAGAAGAACAGTAAGTATGCCTATTTGTCAGATGAATTACCACTATTTATATTCTGCTCACGGCTGAATTTTCCATTAAGCACAGTGATACGTTTTTAAACAAGTTTAAAACATTTTGAAATATTTTTAAACGCGTTTTAAACATCATCCAATGTTGCAACAATATTTTTTAATATTTATATTTCTATGTAAAACATGATCGTCCTACATTCTTCCTTGCTACTTGTTGCTATTTTCCCTCTTCCTACGTTGTTCCAACGTTGCCACCATCAAGAACCCAAATACTCCAGATGTTGCCAACATCACTTCCACTTTCCCTGGATTTTACCTACGTTAGAGTAATTGATTTGTGTTGCAGTAATTAATTTAAGTTTGGTTAGCTTTTAGGTTCCTTGCTTTTTAATTGTGATTTGATATGTAAAATAAATTACCTCTTCATATCTGTTATTCTATGAAAAATTCAAAATGTCAGACGGTTACCACGTAAAATCATATTTCCACTAGTTCATTTCGTGTTAATTACATATTTAGACAAGTTCTGGGAATTTTGTGTCAATGTTGGTCATACTGATTTCACATACATATACCGCCAACTGCTGGTGGTTGCATTTATCTTTCTGGGATTACATGGAGCACTAGCGCATGTGCACTGGGGTTCTATAGAACATAGAAGAATTTTAAGTGGTTAATGTAGCTTCCGGTAGATAGCTCTGAAGTCGGCGTTACCAACTTTGGGAATAAATTCCCAAACGCTAAAAAAAATGGACTTAAACTAACTTCCCATTTCCTAACGTAACATAACAGTTTACATGCATATTATTTATTTCCAAATGCAAAAAAAAAATGGACGTAACTAATTTTTCTAACCTAACAAAACAATTTACATGCATATTATTTAACAAACTATAAACTAATTTTACGTACACTAACACTAAATATGGTTTCGAATTATTTTCAAATGTTGGTGACTGTGATGTGAGAGTCTCCTAGCGGTTGTTACATGAAGCATTTTCGCGCCTGTAGAACTCATACAATATTCGTGTAATTTAGAAATATTTAAAAATCGTAAGAAATGTTTATAAAATGGTTCCAAAATGTTTAAAATAGTACCAAACGTTATTATACATGGTTGAAAAGTGTTTAGTGCATCAGTGGCATAAGAATATTATATGGAAAATTGTGTTTTCAAATTATTTACAACAAATTTTACATTTTTTCAGTGTATTTTCCCGAGGCAGACACCACGCGCATGTACCAACAGGTTTTTATTTTCAAATTATTTCCCACCATTTACAACAAATTTTAAATTTCTTCTTCTAACGATTATTTAAATATATTTTTCTATAATATATAACTATATACATAACATGAAGACATGGCAGCAATATTGATTTTTAAGAATATTCGGCTGTACTTTCCTTTAGGACCGAAAATTTTTCCAATTTTATATCTTATTCCACTGATGCACTAAACACTCTTAAACATTTTGCAACACTTTTTAACACATTTTAAACATATTCCAATGTTCCGAGTTTTTTTCCATATTTATATATTTGCGTAAAACATGGTCGTGCTACATTTCTTACTTCCTGCTCTTTGTCTTTTTCCCTCCACTTCCTATGTTGTTCCAGCGTTGCCACCATCAACAACCCAAACTTGCTTTTTAAATGTGATTCCACGTTTCCTGGATTTCACCTACGTTAGAGTAATTGATTTGTATTACAGTAATTGATTTAGGTTTGGTTAGCTTTTAGGTTCCTTGCTTTTTAAAAGTGATTTGATACGTAAAATAAATTATACATTTTTAGACAAGTTCTGGGAATTTTGTGTCAATGTTGGTCATACTGATTTCACATATATACACCACCAACTGCTGGAGGCTGCATTTATCTACCTGGGATAATTGGAGCACTAGTGCATGCGCACTGCGATTCTATAGAACTTAGAAAAATTTTCTCCGGTCTTAAAGGAAAGTATATCCGAATATTCTATACAACAGTGCAGCCAACATGAGAACTTACTATTTATTTTTGGGTGTTACATTCTTTCACAGGTTAGAGTGCTTAAATTGTATTAGGTTAGGTTTTAGGTTGGTCTTTCACAGGTTAGAGTACTTAAATTGAGTTAGGTTAGCTTTTAGGTTCGTTAAATAGCATATATAATGTTGGCTGCATCGCGATATTCCATAAACTCCTTTGCATTTGTTAGCGCATGCGCGTGGTGTCTGCCTGGGACTTAGAAAAATTTTTTGCTGCACTTAATGGAAAGATTATCCACTATTTGTGTAAAATGTATTGTAGAAAAAGTTTAAAATATAAAATAGTACGAAATGTTGGTAAAGACTGAAAAAGTAAGTCCAGAATCAGTATTACAAGAATGTAATATGGAAAATCGTGGGTCAAAGTAATCAAAACTTGAGTCCATAGATACTTTTTATCAGAACATTAACTTTAATATATAGATATCAAATAGAGATCTCAACTTCCTAAAAACCATGAAGTCCTTAGTTGAGGACACAGCTGACAGAATCCAGCTAGTAAAATCTACATAATTTTCATTGATTCCAACATTTTCTATTTTGAGAGAACTGCAATGCTAATTTGAACGTTTTAATTTCAGTTAAGCACAGTGGCAACTTGTCTTTTGATGATGTCATTAACATTGCAAAAACAATGAGGGACAGGTCTATGTCAAGGAAAATGGAAGGAACTGTCAAGGAGATTCTTGGAACATGTCAGGTAAATTGATTGTTGATTATATTTAAATTAATATTGGGAAGTAAACATTATGAGGTTTCCCAATTTTAACTTTGAATTATGAGGTTATATCATTAATAGTGAGTGGAGAACATATTTTTATCGACTCACCTCATATGATTTCAAATTTCTTTGATACCGACGGTTTCAGACAATATCATGTCCCTCTTCAGTCATGGGACATGATATTGTCTGAAACCGTCGGTATCAAAGAAATTTGAAATCATATGAGGCGAGTCGATAAAAATATGTTCTCCACTCACTATTAATGATTGTTGGTTGTTAATAGAATGAGGATAATCTCTTGAACTAGTCATTTTTTTATGATCAGATTTTAATTTTTTTGTAATTTACTTTAAAAATTAAAACATGAAAATGCTACATTGTGTAAATATCATCAAACTTACATTAATTTTCAATAACTTGACAAAAATCACATTTATCAACAGCACTAAATATGTGTGAAAACAAATTAAATAGCACATTTGAACAAACTTCATACAGGTAATTTAATTTGTTTATTATTTCCACAGCTCACCAATTTATTCATTTGTTTAACAAGCTTAACCAAATAAGATCTGCCAAAAGTGGCAAAGTATACTCGACAATCAATATTCATTTAATATATGTAGGAAATAGCACAGGTTTCTTTTAATTATCAATGTTTAATTAATAATGGAAAAACTGACCTGAAATATTTTCAAAGTCCTATAGGACAACAGTGCGCATGCACCAGGGTTTATAGAGCCAGCAATAACCCACCGTCAAACCACATCGATTATCATCCTCGATTACTATCGATTCGTACTATAGTTAAAAAAATCATTTGTTAGATGGCAGCATGTCACTATGAAATTTAAATTACCTATCTTTGCAATAAATCCCCAATTCTATGTTAAAAAAATATATTAATATTAAAATTTCCAAACATTTATTAAAATTAGGTGTACACTTATCACTCCCTAATGCCTATCCAACCAGTGATAGAAAAATCATAGACTAAAGTAATATACTCTATGGAGAAAATAGCAGTCAGCATCACAATATTCTCTAACAATGTTATAAAAATTGTTTGAATAAGTTTAATACTGAAGAAGAGCTATAATTTACAACAAACTGAAAAATCAAGTCAGTAAAAGTGCAGTTCAGCCATAATTAATCAATTTTACTTTTCATAAATAGTTACATGAAGTGGCACTATAAATATAATTATTTAAAATAAACCTCATACTGTTACTTCCTTTAAATATTATATTAATAAATTGCCGTATGTTACAAAGTGTATCACATAATTTGATTTCACACTGTTTTCTTTGAGGTTTGTAAAAAATGTAACTTGCTAAATTAAATTATATTATTATGAACTTAGAAACTTGTTTTGAAAATTTGTGTTTTTAAATATCTTTGGGCATGAGCCAATCAGGAATAGGTTGTCAAGAATCAAGAGGTTGAACTTCATGATATTTAGTGAGAAATGCACATAGAGGTAATAAAGCTTTAATCATTAGCTTCATCTGGCAACCATCACTGAAATGTATTACATGAACATGAGTGAATTCGTCTCTCAAGAAGCCACTAGGCTTTTCAGGTTAGCGAATGGAAAACATTTTATTAAACTGAATGTGATAGGTCTACATGCCACTGGAAAGATGGGACTTGCCTCGTTCTTTCCCTATATTCTTAACACATTGGTGACGGGCCACGGAGATCTCCGTGTTTAAATGGCCAGTGCTAGACGACGGATCACAGAGATTTCCGTGTTTACGTTTTCTATGGTTTTCCAGCCTCTTCGCTTTTGAAGGAGCATGCAGTTTTGTTTTTTCTCATTGTGAAATAAACTTTAGTTTGTTTTTGTACCCCTCTCTTCTCTTTTATGAAATTGCCAACTTTACAGAAAGAGTTGTTTACAATTTTAAGACAGACGGCTGGTGAAATATGGAATTTTAGTGCCGATAGTTAGGCGATTACGGGATATGTATGTAACCTGTAAATATACAGGGTGGACCGCTCGAATGGACCTAATTTCAAAATTGCTTGTTACTGGCAAACGGTTGAAGATAGAAACTTAAAACAACGTTCATATTACAGAAAAACTCACCAAGTTTTGATATCCAGATCACCACATCTCTATATGAGCCCCAGCAGTCACTGTGACGATATCAAAGCGATGAACAATTTCTTGCCAAGTACGTTGGAGTATGTCTTCTGGAATGTTCTCAATAGCCTCTATGATGCGCTCACGAAGATCACGAAGGTCTTTGACTGGGGTGGTGTAAACTTTATCTTTGACATAGCCCCAGAGAAAGAAATCCAGTGGTGTTAAATCGGGAGATCTCGGGGGCCACGCGATTGGTCCTCCCCTACCAATCCAACGGCCAGGGAAAATGTTGTCCAAAGTCGTACGAACTTCATTGGACCAGTGGGGAGGAGCACCATCTTGCTGGAAAACGATGTTAGGCTGCAGTTGTTCAATTTGTGGAAAGAAGAACTGCTCCAGCATGTCAAGATATGTGGTACCACGAACAGTTTTCTCGGCGAAGAAAAACGGTCCAATGACCTTATTATGTGACAAACTGCACCAAACATTCATCTTCGGACTATCACGAACATGCTCTTGAATAGCGTGAGGATTCTCCGATCCCCAGATCCGCACATTATGCCGGTTTACCTTGCCTGACAAATGGAAAGTGGCTTCGTCCGAGAAGAAAATCTTGGTCATGAAGTCAGGATCAGCGCCGAGACGGTCCAGCATCGTATTGGCGAATTCCACTCGTTTCGGCATGTCATTCGGCTCCAGACGTTGCACTTTATATGCGTGCAGTTTGAGGCGTTTGTGGACAATCCGTTGTAATGTCGATTTTGGTATTTGAAGTTCCCGCGAAGCTCTTCTTAATGACTTCCGGGGGCTTCGCTCAAATGCGGCTTGAACATTTGCTACCATTTCATCGGATGCTCTGCGACCACCACCATGCTTCTTCAACACAGATCCTGTAGCTAATAATGTATCACGCCACTTCTTTATGCTTCTAGCAGTTGGAGCATCACGGTTAAACACACGCCGGAACTCCCTTTGAACTCTAATGATTGATTTAAACTCCGCATACCACAAAACAGCTTGCGCTTTCATCTGCGGAGTCGCCATTTTACAAACAATTAAATCTAAGAACGAGAAACGTATCTTTGTGCCATCTACCGACAGGATTCGAAACTTGGTGAGTTTTTCTGTACTATGAACGTTGTTTTAAGTTTCTATCTTCAACCGTTTGCCAGTAACAAGCAATTGAAATTAGGTCCATTCGAGCGGTCCACCCTGTATGTTGCAGAGGGGAAAAATTAGAAGAAACACTATTTTTCGTTCTGGAGCCGAATTTATATCTGTGGCATCATGTCTACCAGGATAATTATTATAACAGTGTGGCTATAGCTGAAAATTTGCTCGAAAGAAAGATGATAGTTTGTGGTACAATAAGCATTAACAGAGGGCTTCCAAAATCATTTGTGGAAGCAGGAAATAAACTCAAACCAGGAGAATGTGTATTTTGTAGAAGGGGGACCTTTTGCTACAAACATCGAAAGATAAAAGAGACATAGGAATGGTTAGCACATTGCATCAGGCAACCCGAGATTGGGAGGGCTAAAGTTGTAAAAATGCCCTATTGAATACTTCAATATAACAAGTATGTGAAGGGTGTAGACAGGGCTGACCAGTACCTATCATATTATTCCATCCTTAGAAAAACAGTGAAATGAAGCAAGAAAGTTGTATTGTGGCTTCTGAATTGTGCACTCTTTAATTCTTTTTGTGTCTATAAATTTCAAAATCCTAACAACAATATGTCAAACAGAAGTTTTTTGCTTGAAACAGCCTCTTGTTTGGCAGTTGTGAAATTAGAAAGAGACGACAGGGAAGAGGAGGGAATACAGAGTGGAAAGGACACCACGTCAAGACCCACCAAGAAGGCTGAGACATGAAGAAACATAAATTAACACCGTGTCTGAAAAAAAAAAACCCTCCAAACCTTGCCGTGAACGCAAGAAAAGAAACTCGCTACATATGCTCTTTTGCCCTGTGCCTTTACATAAAGGGAAATGTTTCCAACGCTATCAAACCCTCAATTTTTACTAGAAGGTCTGGTGAGAACACTAATAAAGATTTACTTATGCATTATTGTTATTGACTGTAAATACATTGATGTAAAAATCACACTGTGCTAGCGCAGTTTAAAATTTAAAAGTCCACGCTACTGACAAATGCCCGGTCTAGCAGCGGTGGGTGAAACGCACAGTGGTCGGTCACCAATGTGTTAACATGAAAGTTTTACCTATTTACAATTTTATTTTTTAAAGCTACAAAATATAATTAATTTTTTTACTAAAATGTTTGTTGGGAAGTAACACTGAGGTAATTTACAGTTTGCTGTATTGGCCCAAATATACGCCATGTTTATTTTTCAAATTTTATGTATGAAAATTAAAGTGCGGCTTATTTGCACAGCCGATAAATCTTCACATGTTATAGAAACTTAAAATGTAGTGCATGTTGCTAATTTTAAAATGAAGCAAAAATGCCGCGTGCTTGTGTTTGGAATTGCTAGCAGTCATATGGTATACGACGCAACGATGTACTAGTCTTTGGTAATCATGCTCTTTTGTAGCATTGGACAGATTAAAACAGTTAACAGTAGTACATATCTGCTACGGTAAATTTATTCTTCAGCAATGAGTGAAAACGTCGAGAAAAGTTTCAACAATCTTGTGAATTCGGTGCAGTTATTATGCTGTTTTCGAACTTGCAGTTATTTATGTTAGGCGTACATCTAATAGAAGCCAGCAAAAAGTTTAGAATGAACCGTGATATTGGAGAAATCTCTGTCTGATTAGTTGTACCGGGTGATTTGCACACATTATAACTTTTAAAAATGTGTTTAGATAGTGTAAACAGTTTTGTAACTGGATATGTGACAGGTAAATTTCTCTGCTCTTTTTTTTTATTTCTCTCTCCTTTCCTCCCTAAAATTAAGGGTGTGGCTTATATTCGGGTCAATGCGATATATGTAAAGAATCCGAAATCTTTTTACATCTCATCACAGGATCATGTAAAGATTTATCTGATTCATTATATAAATACTTATATATTTATAAATAAAGCTTTTATGTTTTTTTTTTTTCAGTCTGTTGGTTGTACTGTGGAAGGAAAGCACCCACATGATGTGATTGATCAGATAAATAATGGAGAATTGGAGGTTCCAGAAGACTAAACAAAAGTAAGTAAGCTGTGGGGCCTCGAATGTCTGGAAACTTTTTCTAAAAATGTAAATGGATAGTTATGCAATTAATATATGATGAGGTTTTTTCCAAGTATCAAGACATTTCAAATGATCAATCAGCAAACATTGTATAACTCTTTCATGTTCAGACCCGCTGACATCTCAACTTCAAGTACTTTTCCGACACTGGCTTATGATATGGATTTCTTATATGTAAGACTTTTTGCTTGCAGCTTTAACTTTGAAAGATAATTATTCATTTGATGTTTTTATTATTAATTTAACACTTCTCTTATTTAAAATGGCTGGCATAACCAACAACAACTACACCAATATCCACACTTATAACCAGCGATGACAAATAATCAGTGATTCTCACACTAGTAGAGCTATTGCTGATTAGTGACCACACTACTAGTCAGTGATAAAAGCACTGCCATAGCATATCCGTGGTTTCAATCTGTAACAACAAACTTTCAGTGACTCACAAAACGGAAATTTCCGAAATTGTATTGTATTCTCAGAATGTTGGTTGGTACCATTACATGCGTCAGGGGAGGGGGTTGTGAGTGAAGGTTACTGTATTGTGCTAGTTTCTAAGTGCAGTTCACAGTAGCGTGTTTAAAAATAAAGAATTCAAAAAATGCAGTAAAAAAAGAGTCATGTCCGGATAATCGGGAGTTGCTGTAAAGTAATAATTAATTTCCACAATTGAAATCCTTGTATACTGTAATGTTTCCAGATGTTAAGGCTCGACAGCTCTATGGTAGGGGTTGGCATCCCATCCACCCACACAGTCTCTGCAGATATTCATTACTATAATTCTCTTTAATAAAAGTATTAATTTTAAACTATCATTGGACATTTATTCATTTCATGTTTTTTTTTTTTTTTTAAGAAAAGCAGAGACTGGCCAATGTGGGCAGCTAACAGCCACTGGGGAGAAAACCCCAATAACAAATCATTCGTGAATGTCTAATTTTATACTTGTAATATTTTTTCTTTCTTTTTTTAGGCTTGGAGATTTGAAATAAACATTTTCACTACATATATATAAGAAAATATTTTTATTCCACGTCATGACGCATATTTTTGTTAGGGCATGTTTCTATTAACCAGAATTTAATAAAATTGCATATATTCTAAAATCTTGTATTCATTTACATTTTTATGTATTGCCAGCTAATGCTTATTGTAATGGAATTTCCTCTTTCTTTGGGTGTACTATTACACATCCAAGTTAACTGTTCACGGGCGGAGGGGAAGAGTTTTAGCGCTAGTGTCGCCGATCTACTGAATCTGTGGAAGGGATGTAGGAGAAAAATGTACATCCGATCACGTATTGAAAATTTTCAACTTCAAATGTGGGGAGAGAATCTCTAAACACGTGTGAAAGTTCTTAACATGGTTGTCAAATTAGTCATTTAAGCACGGAACGCTCAAGCAGTCGGATAGTTTAAAATCACAGTATTTAATATTTAATTTTAGGAAGTTATATTTTGAGGTTATTTTAATTATATTATTTTTGGTCTGGACATCTTACCTCAATATTAATGTTGATTTGTTCTTGAACATGTTTCAAAACAATTCTGTTTTATCTTCAGCTTTCCCAGACTGTATTTGTTGTCTGTTACCAGCCTCGCAATAAATCACAAGTGGCAACATGTAATGAGAAGGGCAGGGAAGGGACAGCTCATTCCTAGACGTAACTCCAAAAGTAACAGGGTTGTCAAGTTAGTCATTCTGCCACTGACCGCGCAGAATGATGGATCATTAAAATACATAGTATTTGTCAGCTCTCTACCTGCCAATCAAACAACATAATACAAAGGACAGGAAGTGGCAATATAGTAAGGAATTGAAAGAAAAAGACAGTTTGTTAGTTAACATATTTTCCGCCTGCACAAAACACTTGGATGGGTAATAGTGTGTTTTGCAATTATTTTTTAAGAGAAACATTTTTTCCTGAACTGGGAATTGAACCCATGATCTGTTCTATGCATCAATGCACTGATTATTGTACTATCCAGGCACCTGGTATGTAATACTAGAGGTTTTGGGTTCAATTCCCAGTACAGGCAAAAAAATTAACCATGTCTCTTAAACGACATAACCTCAGTCGAAATATTATTCAAAATGAAATCACGTAGGTCTTGAAACTGGTATATTTAGAAGACTGGATGTGAGATGAGGTATAAAGAATTTTAATTTAAATCTTGAATTAAAGCTCAGGGATTTTTCCTATTAAAGTTATAAAAAATCCTCTTCAAAAATAATTTATTAATCAATCTGTGTGCTTAAATCTACATATAACATCGTGATGTAAAGTATTTTGTAAGTTGAGTTTGAAGATACCAATTTTATTTATTGATGAGCACAGAGCAAAATGTGCATCTTCATGATATGGTGATGGTATGTTTTCAGTTAGTGAAGCATTACTTCATATATAGTGTGGTTTCATAGTTCCGTTTATCTTTGCTATATTTTGTTGATTCTTGTTACAACACAATTACATAAGTGAGAAATACCTAGAAAATAAATGTAGGTGGGGCAGTTCTTAAAATTTTTGCCCGTGTCTCTTTCTTAGGTTTGCTGCCGTTAGCGTTTCACTTTTTAATGGAAACTGGATACTCAGAATTATTGACAGTAATATATACGAGGTATGGATGACAGTGAGTCCAAATAACAAGTATAACATGCTATTTAATTTCAGAGCATGAAAAGCTCATCAGCTCAATCCACATTAATGCCTGGAGGGAGATATGATTTAATGGCAGCTCATCCGTCAGTTAAGTTTTTGGATCCTACAATAAATTGTAACACCAACAAGCATAATGACCTTATCTATCTAAGGACAGCATAAGTGTCATCAAGAAGGTTCACATTTTTGGGCACAAAAACTAAAAACCAATTGGTAAACTATTTCACTAATTAAAGACATTCAGTAAATTTACTGTGTGATTTAGATATTTATATGGCATGGAATATAGTAGTTTAAAAACTGTTAGTTGCATTGGAACTTATTTAGGAAAATATTTTAAGAAGCGTTAAAAGCATTTTGTATACTAGGAAATATTTGTAAAAAACTTTCTTGACAGCTATTTTGGGGTATTATAGAAATTCCTTCATGTTGGAAAGATGAGCCTATTATCCAAATTTTAGAATTATGGAGTGAAATATTAGTAATCCAAAATATTGAGCATTAGCAATCAATTAACCATTAGTCATAAAATCTGTTTGTTATTTTTTAAAGTAGGGTGTTCCATACAATAAGCAAACAGCTAGAATAGAGAACAGGAAAACATTCAATATTTATTTTATTAAAATAAAAGCAAGTTTTAACTATATACATATAAAATATATCAAATTCAGGCACATTTCTTCTATGGAGATTACTTTGCTCCAGTAATAAGTTTATCTGGAAAAATTCCCCTTTTGACAATAATAATGTTTATTGAACAAAATCATCCTTACGTTTAGCACTTCAGAAAAATATACATTTTACTATCCATTCTCAAAATAATTGAAAACTTTATTAAGTTATGTAGATAGGAAATAACACTATGAGGTTTTTTAATTTGTTTATTTTTTATTTTACTCATCTCATACTTCATAACTCCTAGCATACCCAGGGTTTCATCACATCCTTTGTGACATTCTCAATGCTGCGTCACGTTCACAACTGACATCCGGCTGCCTTCTATCCTGCAGTAAAATAAAAAATAAACAAATTGAAAACTTAAAATTCATTGGAGAACATATTGTTTAAAAAACTCACCTCATAGGATTCATGCTTCCATGATTTCGCGATTTCAAATATAGTCATGTTCATCTTCACCCATAACTCTGACTGACAAAATTTACGGAGTTATGGCTGAAGATGAACCTGACTAAGTTTGAAATTGCGATATCATGGAAGCATGAATCCTATGAGGTGAGTTGTTTAAACAATATGTTCTCCGATGAATTTTAATGATTATACCTCATAATGTTTACTTCCCAACATTAATTTAATATAAAATTGAAAATTTATTCAGATTGAACTTTTATAGGAAAAATTCACTATGAGGTTTAATTTAAACTTATTAAGATATATAGAAACATGCCCTTGCGTGCTGTGGCTATGGTATTTACCTTATTTTCCATCTTTCCCTGACAAATCTTCCCTAATAGGTTTTATATAAAGCATAAAATTGATTTTTTTGTATAAATGAGTCAGAAATAACTTCTTATATCTCACTGATTTTCACAGGACCAGTTTCAAAAGCTATTGCTTCTATCCTCAGCCAAAACTCCTACTGCTTTTGAAACTGGTCCTGTAAAAATCACGAGTTCTATAAGATGAGATGTAAAAAGATATCACTGACTTATATACATTATTAATTACCATATAGTTTTAATTCCCATTGACTCAACTTTTATTAAAAGGCTAAAAAAATAATATTTTAAGTAACATGTAATATCATGAGATTGTGCAGGAAGCATGCACATCACCTCATATATACATTTATATGCAAGAAACAATCTACAAGGCTTCATATAGCCAATACAACATTTAGTTGAGAATGAAGACATCTCCATAACATGTCCAGATGAGAAATGGTGATATGTATATTTACAGTTCAGTTTCATGTTGTGAAGTATTCTTTTTTCCCCTCGATTGTGAATTTCTGAGTATTCTGAAATGGTGTGTAGAAGCTTGACAGCCAATAGAGCTTTCTGCATTACCCTCACATTAGAACATTTTATTCTGGACCAGTTTTGGAAATGTAACAGGTTTTCCCTGGGTGAGTTTACCTTTGATATTGAATGTTTAGACAAGTTTAACCATATTTGAAGAGAAATTTATCCTTCTATGAGAAGTGTTAAATTAATAATAAAAATCGTCAAGTTTAACCATGATGTAATTATAGGGCTTATGTGTTCATTTTGCACCACCCAGAGGCACGTGTAGATTAAGGAGTTCTACGGACGCGAAAAACTTTGCCTTAGATTTTTAAGAATAATGATAGGACAGAGATTGAAAAGAACCCTAAGGCTTCGAGTGCTCTTAATACCATTAGGGTCAGAAGAAAACAAGAGTTTGGCCAAGGGAAGCTAAATAGGAACGTTGAAAGGGAGAACTGATATAGGAAGGGGAAGAAATATCAGTTTGGTCTCACCATGCTGACCAGTGCATTTGGTGAGTGGTCCTTCTCTTCGGTTCGTCATGAATATATACATGACTACTAACAGCTGCACCACGTGAAGGAGAGAGATAGGACTCTAGGCTTGTGTCCAGGTTGGTTCCCGCAATAAATCAAATTATTGAAGGAATTGCGGGGTCTCCCCCCTGTTAATAACAAAGCCCTTTTGCACTTCAAATCACAAAGTAATGAGAAACCATGGGCAGCTATCTTGCAGAATAAAAACTTAATACCTGTACAACCAAGACATGAAGCAGTAGCAACATTCAGTCTGTTAAACAGACCATGACTACCTGGCAGCACACTTCCATAAAATTGGAATCTTCAACTCTCCAAATTGTATCCTGTGCCAAGACAATAACACTACCATGAACAAAGATCATCTTAATTAATAAATTAATGAGTCATTTTTAACATCTTACCTCATATTTCATGTTTTTCAAACACGGTAACTATAGTTTTCAAATGATCTTGTCATTCATTTTCAACCGCCATTATGACTTTTTGAAAAACATGAAATATGAGGTAAGATGTTAAAAATGACTCATTAATTTATTAATTAAGAACCTCATAATGTGTTTCCCAATTTTAACTTTGAAGAAAGATCATCTTGCTAGCTGTGAGACTCTAAAGATGTCACCTACAAGAACTCTGGCAGGACTCTATTGGGAAGCAAGAAAGCAAATAGAACGCATCCAAGCTAATGGGCATTAGACTACTACTGACATTACTACAAGTTTAACCATTGTTAAGAAAAATGCCAGAACAGAACTGATGCTAGTATTGTGCTGCATGTTAACAATTACCAAATTGAGACAAGATAAACTTACCCTTATTTTAGTAGACAGTAGAAGCTTTCTTGTAGTTTGCACTGGATGGATAGTACTGTGTATTTTTATACCGATTTGGCAGACAATGGTATGTAAGATAAGAGTAGAAATCAATTTAATTGTGAATTCTTATCTCGTACATATGTCATTTAACATCTAACTACAGTTCTGTGTTAAATATCATAGCTGTCTGAGGTACAAACAATTTACAATTTAATATTTAATTTTAGGAAGTTATATTTTGAGTTATATTTTGTCTGGGAAAGCTGAAGATAAAACAGAGAATTGTTTTGAAACATGTCCAAGAACAAATCAACATTAATATTGAGGTAAGATGTCCAGACCAAAAATAATTTACAATTTAATTTCATTAAGAAATCATAATGTAAAATTCACAACTTTAATATATTTATGAGGGTAAGTGTGGTTTAAAATATAAACTCTAATCAAATTCTATATAATTAAAAGCATGATAGATTTGGAGAATTATACAATGCAATAACATTGGGATGGGTTTTTTGGAAAAAGTTTTTCCATTTTTCAAAGTTTTTGCCATCTCAACATGATCTCCATGGCAAGCCCAGTCCTAAATATCGAGAATGAAGCCATCTATTCTACTGGCATTTACTATTGTCAACCATCTCACCATGATAATCTCCTCTGGCAAGCCCAGTCCTAAATATCAAGAATGATCCAGGAATGAAGCCATCTATTCTACTGGCATTTACTATTGTCAACCATCTCACCATGATGATCTCCTCTGGCAAGCCCAGTCCTAAATATCAGGAATGAAGCCATCTATTCTACTGGCATTTACTATTGTCAGATGATTGTATTGATGCTATAGTTGTAACTTCACATATCTTAATAATTAATAAATTAATGAGTCATTTTAACATCTTACCTCATATTTCATGTTTTTCAAACACGGTAACTATAGTTTTCAAATGATCTTGTCATTCATTTTCAACCGCCATCATGAAAAACATGAAATATGAGGTAAGATGTTAAAATGACTCATTAATTTATTAATTAAGAACCTCATAATGTGTTTCCCAAATTTTAACTTTGAATTCACATATCTTGTTGCTCTAGCAGTACTTAACCTTTATATTCCGGGTTATTTAAAAATACCGCATGAACTGCTGGACGGAATTTAAATCCCAGTCCGTGATATTAAATGGATGGTAGAGCGCACATACTAACAAAACAATTTTTTTACGATAAACTATAAGAGATATAAGTATAAAATAACTTTTATTCAACATTATTAAATTAAAAGATTCTTACCTCTCCTCACATTATTCTGTTAACAGAATAATGTGAGGAGAGGTAAGAATCTTTTAATTTAATATTGAATTGAACCTCACAGTGATAATTCCTATATAAAAAAAGGTTAACTTTTATTCAATTCATAAAGGAGTGTATTATTCAATTAAATATTTTATTTTTACATACAATAGAGAATTTTATTATTAAAAGTTAAAATTTATTTTGCAAGGTCTATATTTTTTGGTTTGACTTTATAACGGGTTCAGTTTATGATTTGAAGGTGACTGTACTGTTGCAAGGGGAATTTTATGACATAGTGTGAACACGTGTGCCTTGAAAAATCTGCTTTCAAACCATAAACACGGGTACCCAGTCTTGTTGACAGAGTTATCAGCAAATTTTTTTTTCTGTGGCAGTCAAACCCTTAGCATTCAGTCTTGAATTAGTAACTGTAGACTGTGGTTCGTTTTTTAAAATATAAAAAATGGCTTCATGTATATTAGTTACGGAGGAAGAAATTGTGAAAGAATTATACGCTGATAGTGACTCTGATGCCTATGATACATGTAGTGAATTAGCATGTAACATAATATGTAAACAGGATTGAAAAGATTAACGTTGGGTTGTGTATATCAGGGTGCTTCAAGGACTGTCATACAAGAAGACAGTTCTAAACGAGTGACCAAGGCATCCTGGATTATCTAAATAATGTAAGTAGCATATCAGATATTTTTTAAAAATAAATACTAACAAGATATTTACCATGTTAACTCTATAATTTAAATACAAAATTAGGGGTGGAAAAGATGCATTTTTTATGAATACTTGATCTAAAACAATGGGTTAGAGCTACAAATAACTTCCTTGGAACATTTTCTGAATTTTTATACTTTTACAAAGAAGTAATGTTATCAATGGACAAATATGTCCACTAAGTCCTTTGAGGCTTTACATTTTATGGACAAATATGTCCCACAAGTCTTCTAAAGGTTAACGAAGGTGGGATTATCTACCCATGACTCAGTCAATATAAATATTATTTCTCCCTTCGTCTCTAAATTCCTTATTCGTAATCTGTAAGCAATGCATTTTGACTTATACGATAGCATAGAATGGAATAACCAATAACACTGCATTATATTGGTCTTCAGTTTGAATTCCATATAGTACTTTTTTAAATTGATTTCTCAACATATATCTAGAAAATTATAGTATTTTTTTTAAATACCATTCATTTACACAATGTATTCAGCATAATACAACGCATATAAAACCATGCACATGAAACAGGACAATCACTAGTGGACAAGTTAGTTTTCCATTTATAAAGGAAAGGTAAAGCTATGGCCTATAATGTCATTCATATATGTAATTAATAGGCCTATGTCATGTTAAGCAATTTAAGATGTATGAATAAATTGCACAATTCTGCATGTACTCAGGTAAAGAAAGCATAATGTTTCATATCCTGTTCTCGTAAACAGCATTATATACACAATTTCGAAATAAAGTGGCGACATCTCAGAATGTTCATAAACCAATATAATTTATAATCTTCCTTACTCACTGGGACTATCGAACCCGTAGGTTCATGGCCGCGCGGACATAAGCTCTCCATACATCCCTATCCTGAGCTAATGCTTTCCAATCATTCCCTGTATAATCGACTTCCCTCAAATCATAATTTATAATCTTCCACTATATTAAATCCTTTTGTCATACCCCCTGAAAATGGCAGACAGGCATGATCGTTTTCAGATCATGGGGGCTCTTTTTGTCTTCCTGCTCTTACAGTGGAGAGTTCCTGTGTCTACTGCAAGAAGGTGGGCCAGTCTGTTTAGGCAGAGAAGTAAAAAATCGCGCAATTCCAGGAAAGCTACGAATTTCATCCTGGAGAGTGGAGAGAGTGGACGCGAGTTTTATTAGGGAGGTTCAGCGATACCCATTTCTAACTTCCCCTCAATTAATAATCCCGTACGACTTTACGCGCTCCGCAGCAGCCACTAGGAGACTCCTCAATAGCTATGATATAAAGTCTCTTCGAGCTGCCAGGAAGGTTTTGTGCGAGGTTTGTTTCATATTACTGACTTCTTAGTACAGCTGAATCTGTGTGCAAGGATATTAGAGAATGATGTGGTGGTGTGTGTGTGTTTTGCAATGCCACAGCTGCGCTTTACGTGCTTCGGAATCCTTGCTTGGTGCATTATTGGCATTAATGTTTCTGTTTTCAATTTACTCATCACTTCGGCAGACCAACTTACATAGATTATGTATTCTTGTATACTGTGTAGAGAGAAGGGTTTAGGGCGAGTGTGTGTTCATGTTTATTTAGTGAAAAGTGCATTGTATGAGGAATGATAAAAAGAAGGGAGAAGGTGAAACCCGGTGGCGGACGTAATCTACTACTACTATAATGGCGGGGTTCAGTTTTGATCCATAGCCTCTCCTTTGTTAGAAGTTACTAGATCAAGTTCAGTTACTCTTATTTGCCCACATATGTCATGAATTATAAGTGGTCAACGTACCGATCCAATTAGACATCTAGTAGGCAACTAAGGTATTACTGTGTACTCTGTGGGTATTACTAGGATGGTGAGGTAGGTAAATTTTGCTTAGAGGCCTTTTTATTCAGGTTAAAATATATTTTACGAGTCTAAACTCTTAGACATTATTTAAAGCCCCTCCCGGAGGACTTTCTCCTTGAATTTTTACATCTAAAAAATTCATCGTCCCCGGCCGGGTTTACTCCTTTCGAAAAGCACTTAATGGGGCCACCAGACTTAATGTTCCCATCCGACGGACAAGCCGCTACCTACAATCACCACATGCCTTCACAACATATGCAATACGGAGAGATTTGCAATTTCATGTAGGAATGAAGTGCACAATCTAGCGATTAAAAATTGTACACCACCACCCTCCTCTCCTGGTCCCGAATTGAAAATTATGCAGTTAAATTAATTTAAGAGTTAAAATTGTAGAATTCAGGCTTTCACGACCGGTAATCATAATATTAAAAGATTCCGGGCTATGTGGCCGTGGTCTATAACTGGTGTTTCTTCCAGACGTGTCTCCCGCAAATGCGGGGGCGCATCGGCATTATTAAGAATAACCCAATTTTTTGAACCTGGAGGGGTATCGAATCCGCCCCGCGCGCTAGGCCGCTAGTCAGCCATTGCTACCACATAAGCTAGCAAGAAGATGGACTATTTCTAAAGCCATCTGGATTTTGATCTGGGTTGCGTGGAGGAATATATGCATCATGTGCATATACGACGCGACGTATGGGTTATCTCTGTGTGACCTATAAACCAGCGACAACACGTTGTGGTTGTCTCCAAGCTGAAGAGTTGCGACTTGCCAACACCTTCTCCCTGAGGTGTTGGTTTAAGTCCGAGAAACTTGAAACGTGGACGTGAATAGGTAGGGAGTACTAGATTCTGGGACTTGGGAGTATGGTCTTTGACCGATGTATTCCAAGGGGTGGAGGCATGCGGACCAGATATCTCCATAGATCAAAAGGAATCCCTGGGTTTGTTCTATATTTTTTTTTTGTTGTATTCGGCTCCGAACATTATTTCTCTATGTTAATGTCACGACCGTAAAGAATTCTCTATGTTACTATGTTTTTATCGTTGCTAATTGCTGTTTCTAGCATAGAGAACGGTTTCTAGGTTGTTTTTCACCATAGAGAACGTTTTTCATTGTTCTATGGAAGGAAATGGATTATTTGTAGATACTCCTAGTTACCGATAGCGTTATCTGAATTATTTTATTGAAAATACATTAACACGTAGTAATTTGTTGGATATTGTAACCATAATTCCAGAGTTTTAAGTGCTTACATTTTGTGAAAAGGTTATTGTATTTATTTCTTAAAAGAATTTGTAGACAAGAAGGTACATAGGGATTAATTTGTGTTTTAGGATGACTAATTGAATTTGTAAATCTTACATACTAAACCCGACGTATGCTTTTAATTTAATAGGCCAAGATTTCTGCTGCATATTAAAGTAGAGTCAATTATGAGTCGAAAACGGTCAGATGATCGTCGTCGTAGAAGCAGGAGCAGAAGTTACAGCAGCCGAAGTGCTAGTCCTGATGATGAAAACGGTGTGTGATGGAACTGCATGTTGCCGATTTAGGTATTTATATTCATATTCTCTTTATATTTAAAAATGATTTCGTAGAATAGATGTTGTGAGAATTAAATCATATGTGACAACTGAATAGTTAAACTGGAAAAACTGCACTTAAACTGGCGTGAAAAATTTTCTAAGTCCTATAGAACAACGGTGCGCATGCGCTAGAGTTTATAGAGCCAGCGATAACCCACAATCGAACCACATATCGATTATCATCCTCGATTACTATCCGTCGCCATGAAATTTAAATGACCAATATTTGCAATAAATTCCCAAATCTATGTTAAAAAAATAGGCTGTACTTTCCTTTAGGTCCGAAAAATTTTCCAATTTTATATCTTATTCCACTGATGCACTAAACACTCTTAAACACTTTCAAAACATTTTGCAACACTTTTTAACACATTTTAAACATATTCCAATGTTCCAACGAGTTTTTTTCCATATTTATATATTTGCGTAAAACATGGTCGTGCTACATTTCTTACTTCCTGCTCTTTGTCTTTTTCCCTCCACTTCCTATGTTGTTCCAGCATTGCCACCATCAACAACCCGAACTTGCTTTTTAAATGTGATTCCACGTTCCCTGGATTTCACCTACGTTAGAGTAATTGATTTGTATTACAGTAATTGATTTAGGTTTGGTTAGCTTTTAGGTTCATTGCTTTTTAAAAGTGATTTGATACGTAATATAAATTATTCATTTTTAGACAAGTTCTGGGAATTTTGTGTCAATGTTGGTCATACTGATTTCACATATATACACCGCCAACTGCTGGAGGCTGCATTTATCTACCTGGGATAATTGGAGCACTAGCGCATGCGCACTGCGATTCTATAGAACTTAGAAAAATTTTCTCCGGACCTAAAGGAAAGTATATCCAAAAAATATCAATAATATTAAAATTACCAAACGTTTATTAAAAATAGGTGTACACTTAATCACTCCCTAATGCTGATCCAACCAGCGATAGAAAAATCATAGACTAAGTAATATACTCTGTGGGTAAAATAGCAGTCATAATATTGTGATTTGCATATTTAAATAAATACTTCAGAATTGTCTAATAATGTTATACAAATTGTTTGAAAAAGTTTAAAATATTAAATAATGTTGGTAAATACAGAAGATGAGCTATAGTTTACAACAATATAACTGAAAAATCAAGCGCTAGTAGAAGTGCAGTTGGTCCGTTAAACTATTTGTACCAATCTATAAACCCACAAATTAACTTACAGTTTACCGGTAAATTCATAGAACTTAGAAGAATTCATGAGTAAGTGATCGACAAATAGTGGACTTCAGCCACTATGTCTCAATAAATTTTTCAGAGTTTTACAAAATCGTGGTGAACATGCACAAGGTTATGAAGTTGTCGCTAGATGGAAACACTATCTGTGAAATTAGTATGATGGACATTGGCAGTAAATTCCCAAACAGGTTTTTTGAGGAATGGTGTACATTTAACTTGCCCCTGCCTAACCATTGAAATAAATAGGGATAGTCAGTAAAACAACAGAATATCGTAACTTCAAAAAATAAAAAAAATGTACAAATTGCTATGTAGAATTTATCTGATGTGTAAACACATGCACACACACACGTGTGTGTGTATATATATATTTTTTTTATTTCCTGTAATTCTTAAATGAACGTAGGGCAGCAGTAAAGTTTCTCCAGCGTACTCTGCTTCCAGCCAGCCATTTCACTTTTTAATATTTCTAAATTACGCGAATATTGTACATCGAGTACTACAGGCGTAGAAATGCTTCATGTAACATCCACTAGGTGACTCTCATCGCACTTACTAACATTTGAAAATAATTCCAGACCATATTTAGTGTTAGTGTACGTAAATAATATGCATGTAAATTGTTTGTTGGGTTAGGAAATGGGAAGTTAGTTTATGTCCTTTTTTGTTTTTCTTTAGGGAATAAATAATATGCATGTAATTTGTTTTGTTAGCATTTGGGAATTTATTCCCAAAGTTGGTAACACCGACTTTAGAGCCATCTACCAGAAGCTACATTAACCATTACAGCAACTCATGCATGTGCACTGCGATTCTGTAGAACTTAGAAGAATTCATGTGTGATGGTTTCTACACCTTATCCTAATATTAAGTACACTAACTTGTTGCATCGGAACCTAACAAAGAAGTTAATTTCTTGAAATATGGTTTGGAATTAATTACGAATGTTCGTAACACTGATTTTAGAGTCATTTAGCAAAAGTTATATTAAGCATTTCCGTATCTGTAGAACTCGATTTGCAATATTCGTGTAATTATATAAATATAACAAATGTTATTCCAAATGATAAAGGTGTAGTGCAACAGTGGCATAAGAATGTTTGGAAAATCATGACCAACAAATACTAGACTTCAGTCACTATGTCTCAATAAATTTTTCTGAGTTTTACAAAATCGTAGTGAACATGCACAAGGTTATGAAGTTGTCGCTAGATGGAAACACTATCTGTGAAATCAGTATGATGGACATTTGCAGTAAATTCCCAAACAGGTTTTTTGAGGAATGGTGTACACTTAACTTGCCCCTGCCTAACCATTGAAATAAATAGGGATTGTCAGTAAAACAACAGAATATCGTAACTTCAAAAAATAAAAAAATGTATAAATTGTTATGTAGAATTTATCTTATGTGTAAACACATGCACACACATGTGTGTATATATATATATATATATATATATATATTATTTTTTTTTTTCCTGTAATTCTTAAAAAGAACGTAGGGCAGCAGTAAAATTTCTCCAGCGTACTCTGCTTCCAGCCAGCCATTTCACTTGTTTCCAGCTTTTCCCTCTTTCTTTGCTTCCTCCTCTATTGATCACTTCCAAGTTTTCCTAGGTCATCCCCTCTTTCTTACTCCTTGCAGATTCCAATCTAGTACAGTCTTCTCATTGGCTCCGTCTGGTTTTCTCAATGTGTGTTCTATCCAATTCCACTTTCTTTGTTTTATTTGGTAACATAATAGGGATTGGTTGGTTTTTCTCCACAATTTTTGATTTGATATTATTTCTGGCCATCTTAGTTTTAATAATAATATATATACTTTTTTTTTTAGTGAGAAGATATGAGAAATAAGGAGAAAAATTAATTAGGATTTCACATAAATGTAACTTAAAAATCTCGAAAAAAGTATTTTTGGCTGCTCCAAAAGTTAACTTAGAATCATGGGAAAACAGAATTGCCAACCTGATCTATTTGTTATATTGACTAATCATCCTGTCTTATCCAGTAAAGAAAAATAAAATAGAACTTAAGATAATTTAGGTGTTATCAGCAAAATGCAACCACTGCATGCTAGAACAGATCACAGGTTTATCACTATATTGAATGCTATTAATTGGATGAAGTTAAGTCCTACAGAATAACAGTGTGCATGCACAAAAGTTCAGAGTTGACACTAGGTGGAACCACATGTCTGTGAAGTCCTACAAAATCTTTATATGATTGTTGTTAGATGGAACCACATAGCTGTGAAATCAATATGACCAATCTTTACCATAAATTCCCAAATGTTTATTAGAAATGGATGTACACAAACTTCCCTTTCCCAAACCTAACAAAATAAATTATATGCACATTCTTTAATAAACTATAATCTTATGTTACCATCAGAACCTAACAAAATGAAGTTAGTTTCTTGAAATATGATGTGGAATTAATTATGAATGTTGGTAACAATGATTTCACTGACATCTTGTGGAAGTTGTATTAAGCATTCGTGCATCTTGCGCCTGCACACTGCGGTTCTGTAGAAATTTGAAGAAATCATTGCATATGTGGATAAATTGAACTTTTATAGAAATAAATCACTATGAGGTTTAATTTAAGATAAATATTCAATAATCATAAAAAAATTATTGTTGTAAAACTTTTAAAATGGTATGAAATGTTAGTAAAGACAGAAGAAGCATATAGAGGAACATAATTACAAGAATATAGTATGGAAATTAATCTAAAGTTGAACCAAGAATATATATATATATATATATATATATATACTTTTTTTTTTTTAAATATTCTCAAAATGCCTTAAAATTGAATGTGAAGTTTACCTTAACATAACCTAGAAATGATCATATTATAGTAGTAACATGGCTGCATCAATCAATATAATACTCTCTAATGGTTGTGTACATAGAGGAAATAGAATAGCCAACCAATAAAAAATTTGCTAATACAAAAAAAAATATGAAAATATGGGTGTGGTGTACAAACTGTCACACAAAATTTTCAATCTTATTTCTTATGCCACTGATGCACTAAACACTTTTAAACATCTTCCAATGTTGCAACAATCTTTTTTTTATATTTATATATTTACGTAAAACATGATCGTGCTACATTGCTTACTTGCTACTTTATGCTATTTTCCCTCATCTTCCTATGTTGTTCCAACGTTGCCACCATCAACAACCCAAAATACTCCAGATGTTGCCAACATCAGTTCCATGTTCCCTGGATTTCACCTATGTTAGAGTAATTGATTTGTGTTACAGTATTTGATTTAGATTTGGTTAACTTTTAAGTTCCTTGCTTTTTAAATGTGATTTGATATGTAAAATAAATTACCTCTTCATAACTGTTATTCTATGAAAAATTCAAAATGTGGACTGTTACCACGTAAAATCATACTTCCACTAGTTCATTTCGTGTTAATTATACATATTTTGATAAGTTTTGGAATTTGTGTCAATGTTGGTCATACTGATTTCACATACATATACCGCCAACTGCTAGAGGTTGCATTTATATTTCTGGGATTACATGAAGCACTAGCACATGCGCACTGGGATTCTATAGAACTTAGAAGAATTTATGTGCGACAGTAAGTACACCTTATCCAAAAATATGAATCATTGCTTACTCGTGCATTTTCTCATATTTTTATTACAAAGAATTAAAATTGCTATAGATGGTACTAGACTGCAGATTACTTACTATTATCGGATATTCAACCCGGATACATTTGTAACATTAACTAATTGTCTGTTAACCTACCCAGATCGCAATCTAACCCGCCCAAATGTACCTAAACATAAGGTTTTTTTCCCCACAATTTTTAAGTTAGATTTATGTAAATTCTAATTGTCCTTTCCTTTGACCATTCCATCACTGACTTCTCTTCAGCACAAAGAAAGTACAACCAAAATAAGTTAAAACAATGCCATATTTCAATGTTCAACAAAAATTAAATAGTTGTTTGGAAATTAAACTTTCCCATGTCTAAAACCAAAATGTGTGATAAATATGCACATGAATATTAGATTTCATCATAATATTCACATCAAATTACCTTTTATCAAAATATGTGCAACAAATTAGTCTATTCATAAAAATATGCATGTGGGATTGCTTTTCATAAAAATATCCACATCAAATCCATCTGTTCGTATAAATATGCATATGAAATTGCTTTTGATCAATTGTAAGTGTCTGGTAAACACACATATTGCTTCTAGCGGAAACGGTAAACTACTATCTACAGCATAAGAGTTCCTTAAGTCAATTGAAATAGTGAACTTAATATTTTGATTTGTATAGGTATGGGAGTTTCAAAAAGAGAACTGCAACATGTGTTTGATAAGTATGGACCACTGAGAGAAATTTGGGTTGCAAAATCGCCTCCCTGCTTTGCATTTGTTGTATTCAAAGAAAAGGATGATGCAGAAGATGCAGTGAAAGCTACAGATGGAATGTAAGTTATATTACTATATTTTAGGGTAGATATTTATTTCCTAATAGAATTTTTCTAGGTGAGTTTGATGGTTGTAATGGCTACCATATTTTACCTCTCTAGATCCAGTGTTTATTGATTGAAAAATGGTCTGAAGATGAATTTTTCAGTGTGTAAAATGCCGGAGTATGACTTCCTTCATAAAGGTAAGTAAAGTAAAGTGATCCCACTACAGGCCTCGGGAAGCCTCGCTTTTTTCTGGACAATCGGCACTTGATGTCAGCCCTGCATGATGGCTACCTTTACTCCCAGAGCAAGAGATACTCATTTCTGTTAAAGGCTATGACCCCAGGGCCATAGTGCCACCAGGTTTGGGTCAGTTTAAAAATCCTGACCCCACCCGGGACTCGAAACCTCGACCTTCAGACTTGTAGCGCAGTGCCTTAACCATTATGCTACAGCATGCCCCCAATTAGTAAACCAATTTTTATATAATAAATAGAACTTTGATGGTTTTATTTATTAAATATATCATAGATTTTCATCAAATAAACACCTAATCAATTGATTACTTAAATAATTTTTGCCATATTTAACATTGTAGTGAATGTGTTTGTATTTTCAGCAATGAATCCACTTTAACACACAGAAAATTATTAAATACTAGCGTACCTGGCAGACGTTGTCCTGCCCAAACATTCAATTCTAGTGTCATGGCCAGATGATAAAAATATTAGTTACTTAGTTACTTTTTTACAATAAAATCCACTAATTAAGAAATAAGTTTGCAAGAAATCCTCTCACTGCCTTCTGTTGTGGTTCGAAGAGTATGCATGATGACGTCACATTGTTGTCGTGCAGAATATGTTCATCTACTTATACCAATCTTCTTGGAATAAGTGAGCTGAAAGACAAAAATGGATGAGTTATCTGTAAAAGAATATGTCATGCCCTAACATTTGCTTGCCTGCTAATAGTGGGTTCAGAAAATGTTTTCTCGATATTTGAATTATCGATAAACCATATACTAAGTGACATTTAACATTGAGTTTGACATTTCAATCTCTGTTTCGTTACTTTTTTCCTATAAAATTCACTAATTAAGACATAATTAGTTATTACTAAATAAGTTTGCAAGGAAACTCCTCATTGCCATCTGTTATGGCTCAAGAAGCATGCATGATGACATCACATTCTTATTGCGTGGAATGTCGGTAATGCATCTGACATTAAAAAAGTTGCAGTGCCATCTACCGAGTTCAATTGTGAATTTAAACCATCCAGGGACCCACTAAAATGCAAATAAATAAATGTCATCAAAATCGGTCCAGTCGTTTAGGCAGTTTTTAATCTCTGATTTCAAGTAAACCTCCACTTCTAATTGTCATATTTCGCTCATTTTGGACAATGCTTACCCCTGTTTATTTTATTAGGATATACTGAGTGTCGTTGTGAAACATCGAAAAAATGTGACCGCTAGAGCGATTTTTCAATTTTCACTTCAGGTAAACTCCAATGCCTAATGGTTTTAGAGGTCCAATTGTGAATCTAAACCATCAAGGGACCCAATCAGACACACACAAAAAAAAAATCATCAAAATTGGTCCAGTTGTTTAGGAGTAGTTCAGCAACAAATACACATGCAGAAGAATTATATATAAAAGATAATCAGAAACTCAAATAGGCCTAATTGTATAAAAATTTTATTGTTTGTCTTCAGAGACCAAAGTTAAGATAACTGAACTGTATCAATACTGTGTACTTGGGTTTCCCCATGAGCTGTATATTGGCAACGTGGTCTAGTTGTTATCATTGTTGTCTCTGGATCTGAGGTTTTGAGGTAAAAACCCAACAAAATTCAATAGATTTTCTTGGGTATAAACATTCTGTTTATTCAATGTTTTATTAATTTTATACATCTCAATGATGGATAAATCATATTAGAAGGGAAAAATTATACATATTTGGTTCGTCTTCCGGGCTTATAGGCCATGGTCTGGTTGTCTTCTTACTCGACATTTCGTCTACTGCTGCGGTAGACCTCATCAGGAGATACTGCATGCTCTCTGTGAACTCCGCAGCAGTAGACGAAACGTCGAGTAAGAAGACAACCAGACCACAGCCTATAAGCCCGGAAGACGAACCAAATATGGATCAAGACACTGGCCGTGAAAGCCTACTATTATATAAAAATTATACACTCAGACCGGGACTTGAACCTGGGACCCTTAGTTCTGTAGACCAAGTGCTCTACCATCTGAGCTACCTGAGCAAGTACCGATCTAAACACAAATTTTTCTCTTTATACATTGAGCGTATAATTTTCCTCTTCTAATATGATTTATCCATCATTGAGATGTATAAAATTAATAATAAAACATCGAAAATAGCCGTACTGGAATTTTTAATGAAATGTATAATTCCCAAATATGTCTTCTTAATAAAGAAGCCGCCATTTGCAAACATAGAAGCAAAGGCTTCATAGCATTTGGTGGGCGGGAATTACAATGTATATAGAGAAAAATTTGTGTTTAGATCGGTACTTACTCAGGTAGCTCAGATGGTAGAGCACTTGGTCTAGAGAACCAAGGGTCCCGGTCTGAGCGTATAATTTTTTCTCTTCTAATATGATTTATCCATCATTGAGATGTATAAAATTAATAATAAAACATAGAAAATAGCCGTACTGGCATTTATAATGTAATGTATAATTCCCAAATATGTCTTCTTAATAAAGAAGCCGCCATTTGCAAAGATAAAAGCAAAGACTTCATAGCATTTGGTGGGCGGAAATTACAACGTATATAGAGAAAAATTTGCATTTAGATCGGTACTTGCTCAGGTAGCTCAGATGGTAGAGCACTTGGTCTAGAGAACCAAGGGTCCCGGGTTCATGTCCCGGTCTGAGCGTATAATTTTTCTCTTCTAATATGATTCTGCTTATTGCTTCTTCAAAATGGAAATAAAACCATGTGTTGTGATTTGTGGCATATGAAGATGTCAGGCTTGAAATAAAGGGTAGGGTAAAGGAGGATAAGAGTACACACTTAGGGTCGTATGTTAGAACATTACTCTCTACTCAAATTACTTCCAAACACTAGTGAGCTGATTCACCGTGAGCAATTGCTGAGAACGAATTAACGGCCGACTTATCGGTCATGCACGAGAGTCGACGTTTTCGTAATATTGGCAACGAATTACCCAGAATTCTCAGCGATTAAAACCACTTCCGTTATTTTCGTCTGCTATAGAGGAATGCATTTATGCTTGCATCCCGCAAATAATACGTATACAAACACGTCTGCGACACGCAATATTACGCCGATTCTCCTGTTCTTTCAGTTGAATTCTTTGGTAGACTCTATCAAATTCCTCTTCTCCGTGTATACCGAAAACATGATCGAAGTCTTCAAGGTCCGACATCTTGGATAAATGTTGGATAAAGCAGCAAAGTACATCGATTACCATCGGTTCCCTTCGGGATTTTAATTTGAGTTGCTCATTTAAGCTACCTCCGCAGGTAGCTTACAAATTTAACCAATTATTATCGCATGAACAGATTTCTGAGTAAGCAAAATCGTATTAGCATACAACTTGCTCAGCAGAGAAGGCATTTTACTGTCTAATGCGTCCAAACATGCGACCCTTAGTGGATTTTCATTTATATTTGATAAAATAAATAAACTACAGAGTTCAAAATTTTTTAAAATATTCTTTATTCAAATACAAATAGTTTTAAAAAATCATCAGTCAACTACATTTTAAAATACAGGCATGAATAATAAATTAGTAAAAAATGTAATTTGCGTACTCTTGGCCTACTGGGAGGTTAAGAGTACGCGGGTACGGTGGTTAAGAGTACTCACTAGGGCTTGCCTAACAATAGTCACAAACAAATGGACCACTGCCTTCTTAAACACTACAGTCTTCTTGCCACCACTCTTTGCAAATTCCACACTGAATCCAGCTATCAGGGTACGAACCCCGACATCCTGGACAGACAGTTGAATCGTCATCTTTTTCTTCTTCTTCAATGAAGGCTTTCGACTCAGCTGAACTTCAAGATGGTTTAGAGTTATTATTAAACATAAATTCTCTTCTTGCATTTGATTTCCTGTTTGCTAGGCCCATTTATCTTACTTGTCTTTCCTATTTTTTAAAAACTTTTTTTCTGATTTAGCCTGCTCTAATTCTTTTCTCTCTTTTTTTTTTTCTTCCAAATGGTGATGATGTCATGATTTCTGATTTTTGTGCTGGTCTCTGCTTTCTTCGGTTCATAGGGTCTTGTTCTTTATGTTCTGGAAGTGACAGAATTGGATGAATACTAACATTAATTTTACATTCTTGTTCTGATAAACCTACTGTTTCATTTTCTCCAGCTCTTTGCTCTGCAAATAAAAATAAAAATGTAATTTTTTTGTAATTCCGTCAAAGACCAAGTTTACGATTAAATACAAAACTATGATACGTTATAACAACTTTGTATCAATATAATATACATCTATATATTAAGAGTAAAACACAGTTTTCCACTTAATAGCCATAAATGAAAAAAACAATGTAGCAATGATAAACCCCAATGGAGGCTAAGATACGCAGTGATCAGCTGCTGCGTACTCTTTGCCTACTTGGCGTATTTCACAAAATCACCAATAGATTCCAGCACGTAACAGAGAGGTAAATGGTATCTTCACCATGTTGTAGGATATTAAATCTACATTAATATGATACCTCTTTACAAAATATTTTTTTACTCCTTAAGGTAAAAAACAGTTATGCTATATCACACAGAAATTACATAGAAAAGTAAGGAAAGTTAATTTTACCTGGTAGAATGAAGATAAATGAAGCAGGTCAATGATACTATGGTGTGATCTTCCATTGTAACAGCTAAACTGAAATGTAGTAATTAGCATGTTCTGCAGTGCTGCCAATACCATAAAATTTCCCTGCGTACTCTTAACCGCCTGCGTACTCTTATCCTCCATTACCCTATATGATCAATATTTATTGGTCCCTTCTCTCCTAGCTTTGAATCAAGATACTAATGAGTAAATTTCCTTTTCAAAAATATATTATCCAGTATTGAAAAGTGTTAAATTTAAAAAATATTAAACTTACTGCTTAAAAGCTAGTGTAAAATTCTCATTAAAAATACTTCTTTAATAGAAGCCGGTCATTGGCTATTGGTAGCACCGTACATCTGCCTTTAGACAATTTGAGAATTGTATATGAGGAAAGATATGTTAGCATTTGTATCGTCGTTTGAATGGTGTAGTGGATTGCATAGAATAAGAGGTCCTGGGTTCAAATCCCGGTTCAAGCGTTAAATTTTCTTTTCAAAATAATATCCAATATTGGAACGTGTTAAATTTAAAAATATTACGTTAAAAGATTATTTTATTTGTTATTAGGACTTTATCAGGAAGTCGGATTCGAGTTACATTTGCAAGACCTAGAACTAGAGGCCGGGGACAACGTGGCTATGATCCCAACATGCGCTGCTATCAGTGCGGAGAGAGGGGCCATTTCTCCAGAGACTGTCCAGACACTAAATATGGCTACAAGAGACCACCTTCAAGGTATGTTTACAGATGTATAACTGTAATGAAGATTGCAGTAATTTGTGTAAATCCTTCCCTCAACCCATCCTTTCTCTACCACTTCTCGTAGCGTTACAATATGATTGATTTATTTTATTGTGAAATTCACTTAGGATTTCTCCATGGCAGTCACCTCCATTTACAAGGTCTCATGTTCCGGAAATGTAGAGGTAACGAGATCACATGAGCCAGTTAAATTAGAAATTACATACGTGTACCATTCACAATTTCATATGAATGTTTTTTTTTAAGACATGTGAAATGTAATTTTCATTTTTGGAATTTCCATAGCGAGGGATATTTTGGTCGACTTACGACATTGCTTGATTTACTTTAGGGTGTGTGTGTTGGTTATGGTAGAGAGGTGATTGGTTTTATTGGTCGGGAATCAATCGCAGATGGTCCATTTGGGTGACCTCTGGTTGGTTTGGAATGGATCTACTGTACTGGTGGGCCTGCTATTGGCTGGATCAAGACTGGAGGATTTTACATGGTTTTGATTGGTAGCTCACTATCATGGGTCATGGTAAACTTGATGGTGCCAGGGTCCCGAGGTTGGTAGGTATCTGCCATCATTCATACTTTAGATTTGTATTTCCCAATTATACCTCACAGTCATACATGTATTGATGTATCAGTATATCTTTTTTTATTATTAATGAGAATTCTCCTCAATACAGAGGTTTTTTTTTTCTACTAGAACAATATAAAAATATACCTAATTTTGATAATAACTGGATCTTGGATTTTATGTAATAAGATTTAAGAAAACTGTTAATTTATTCAGCTGCCTTTAATTCCTCCCCTCACCAATTAGGGCAGTCTCATAAATAACATTAAAAAAATAATACCACATGAACACACCAAATAAAACATTTTAAAAGCTATTTGGTCTTAATTCATATGTTATCACTTAAAATTTGGTGTAACTTTTAAGAGTTATTTATATATTAGTATTGGGTGTGTTATATTTGAAAAGAAAAATATACGCCTATACTGGGGTTTGAACCCAGGATCTTTGACTTTCTATGTCAATGCTCTTCCATCTGAGCAACCTAGGCAATCTAAATGCATATTTTTCTCTTACACATAGTTATTTCCCTAACCCCAAATGCTACGAGCAATAAAAAGTCTTCTTAATAAAGAAGCCGCCATTTGTAAAAATCGTAGCATTTGGGGTTAGGGAATTAACTATGTGTAAGATAAAAATACATGTTTAGATTGGAGGTCTAGGTGGCTCAGATGGAAGAGCATTGACATAGAAAATATCCTGGGTTCAAACCCCAGTCTAGGCGTATATTTTTCTTTTCAAATATAATTTGTCCATCATTAAGATGTTTAAAAACGAATAATATTAACATTGGGTGTGTCTTTATGCATTCACACACAAGTATGAGAATAAGTCTGTCATGCTTTAATAGTGAGTGGAGAACATATTTTTAATGACTCACCTCATATAATTTCAAATTTCTTTGATACCGGCGCTTTCAGACAATATCTTGTCCCTCTCAGTCATGGCTTCCCTGATGAAATTCTCTGGTTGTTGATTTCTCTGAGGACATTGCCTCTTGTGTTGCCAAGAGGTGATGTCCTTAGAGAAATCAACAACCAGAGAATTTCATCAGTGGAAGCCATGACTGAAGACGGACAAGATATTGTCTGAAACTGCCGGTATCAAAGAAATTTAAAATTATATGAGGTGAGTCGTTAAAAATATGTTCTCCACTCACTATTAATGATATAACCTCATAATGTTTACTTCCCAATATTAATTTAAATATAACTGTCATGCTTTATTTATTTATTTATTTATTTATTTTTGTACTGGATTTAGCAGATGGATATTTGCAACTTGCTTGCTATTTAGAAAACTACATTATATAGAATGATGTGTTCAAAGAAGAGTTGGATGAGGGTGTATATAGAGTAAGTTGTTGTGTTAAGGATAATGAAGAGAAGGAAGAATGTGAAATTAGGTACTAGCACAACCTATTCTTGTCAATAAGAATCAAGATGACTACCTGCCTTAACTTCCCCCTATCCAAAGGAAACGATAAATAGTAATTGAGGTTGTATTTTTTAAACATTCTTACCTCATATGATAGTTTAGTCTGACATATGTTTCAAGGCTGGGGCAACAGTCTTCAGCGTTTCACAAACTGATTTTTTCTTTTCTTCATGTTGTTGGCCATGGATCTGTGTTCCAAAAAAACTTGGTAATGAGGCTCCTTTCTCCAGGAATTTCAAAGTTCATAATTTTTTCCTTGTTCTTCTGTATATGGATTTTTTTCCCATATCGTTAGAAAATACCAATGAACTCGCGATATGGGAAAAAAATCTATATACAGAAGAACAAGGAGAAAATTATGAACTTTGAAATTCCCAGAGAAAGAAACCTCATTACCAAGTTCTTTGGAACACAGTTCCAGGGCCGACAACATGAAGAAAAGAAAAAATCAGTTTGTGAAACGCTGAAGACAGGGCAACAGCCTTGAAACATATGTCCAACTAAACTCTCATATGAGGTAAGAATGTTTAAAAAATACAAACTCAATTATTGAATTAAACCTCATAATGTTACTTCCTAATAATTTTAAAAGAAAGAATAAATAATTGCTATCAATAGTACAATATGCTTTTTCAATCTATGTACTGCAGAGGGGTGTGGAATTTAATCCATGCATATTTGCAGCTCAAAAATAGACTTTAGAAAAATGTTCTGAGAATCCATAAATAAATGGAAACATCTGAAGATATGGTGAAGAAGCTAAGTGAATGGAAATTGTATCATGATACCTTTCCTAGCCTCAAGAACAAAAATTGATGATTTGGTGAGGGACCTAATGAATGGAAATTGTACCATGATACTTTCATAGCCTTAAGAATGATAATTATTTGAGAGAAAATTAACTGCAATAAAGTATACATAGAAAAAACAAAAAGGAATTTGGACACTCACACAAAGGAACACCCTATTAAAAATGATGAAATTGAAAAATCTGCTATTGCAGCACATAGTTTGTTGGAGAGTCATAAAATTGAAAAAGGGACCAAACTTCTAAAACATTTGGAAAAAAAAACCATTAGAATTGACAGTTTGGGAGAAGATATATATTCAGAAGAACAAATTTAGATCCATGAATTTCAAAATTCCCGTTGAACAGGACCTGATCTCAAAGTTCATCAAATCAACACCAGATGGCAACATTATAGATGGAAATTACAACGAAAATCCGGTAGTCATAATATCGGTTGAAAATGGGAGGGATTAAATTTGAAAAGAAAAATATACGCCTAGACTGGGGTTTGAACCCAGGACCTTTGGCTTTATAAGTAATGTTTAAATTCCCAATAAAAAGTCTTCTTAATGAAGAAGCCGCCATTTGCAAAAATCGTAGCAGTGGCTCGTAGCATTTGGGGTTAGGGAATTAACTATGTATAAGAGAAAAATGCACGTTTAGATTGGAGGCCTAGGTAGCTCAGATGGAAGAGCATTGACAGAGTCAAAGGTCCTGGGTTCAAACCCCAGTCCAGGGGTATATTTTTCTTTTCAAATATAATTTGTCCATCATTAAGATGTTTAAAAATGAATAATATTAACATTGAATTTCTTGAATTTTTTTTTTCTGTTTGTTTTACAAGTGTGCTTTCATTAATTAATTTTTGTCTTTTAAATTTATTTATTTTCTTGTATACCGTATTTTCTTCATAACCATTATCTATTGCAACATTAATTATGTATTCTTTTTCATTTTCATAATTTTCTTTGCTCATAGGTATATTTACCAGCCTATGTGTCAAACTATTGAATACTGCCTTTTTGTGAGCAAAATGGTTGAATCCTGAAGCCTTAATATAGTTATCTACATGTGTATTCTTTCTGTATATTCCAAATTCTATCCTGTTTTCTCCATTTCTTGTTAAAATAAGATCTAAAAATGGGATTTGTCTTTCAATTTCAGTTTTCATGGTAAATTTTATAGTTCTACACTGAATTAAGTTATGTAGATAGGAAATAACACTATGAGGTTCTTTAATATTGTTTATTTTTTATCATTTCACTCACCTCATACTTCATAATTTATAGCAGACCCAGGGTTTCTTCACGTAATTCGTGACATTGTCAATGCTGCGTCATGTTCACAACTGACGTCCAACGGCCTTCTATCCTGCAGACTGACCTCCGCGCCATCTGGTGGCCGACCGAAGAATTTCCAAATCAGGCCTCTTTCTTTATAACCGGGTATTTCAAAATTCATAGTTGTATTTTCATTCTTGCATATGTAAATTTTTTCCCAAATTGTGAGTTCCTTCGGTTTTTTCCAATTGTTTAAGTAATTTTGTTTTGGTTTCTATTCTATGTTTTTCTGACCAGGCATGTGCAGCTATTGCAGATTTTTCGGTTTCTCCATTTTTAACATTTCTGAGGTGTTCTTTTAATCTTGTATTTAGATTCCTTTTTGTTTTTCCTATGTATATCTTTTCACAATCTTTACAATTAATTTGATAAATTCCCGATTTTTTGCAGTCTTCAATTTTTTCATTTTTGTTGGTTTTTATTAAATTACCTAAGCTGTAATCATTTTTCGGTGCTAATTTAATGTTGAATTTGTTGAAAATTTTTTGAAACTTGTCAAATACGAAAGGATGGTATGTGAACTTCTTGAATTTTTTGCCTATATTTTTATCTGTCTGAAGAGTACTTTCATTGATGACTTTTTGTTCTTTGAATTTATTTATTTTCTTGTGTATCATTTTCTTGTGAAAACCATTATCCTTAGCAATTTGTATGATGTGTTCTTTCTCTTTATTGTAATTTTCTTTGCTCATGGGGACATTCACAAGTCTGTGTGTTAAACTATTAATACTGCCTGTTTGTGTGAAAAATGGTTAAATCCAGTAGCTTTTATATAATTGTCGATGTGAGTTTCTTTTCTGTAGATTCCAAATTCTATTTTCTTTTTTTCTTCATTCCTAATCAATTTAAGGTCTAAAAATGGTATTTCATGATTATTTTCTATTTCCACTGTAAATTTGATTGTTTTATTTTGAATATTTAACAGTTTAATGGCATCTTCTAATTGTTTCTCTTTTACTATTGCTATGATATCATCTACGTATCTTCTCCAAAATTTAAACATCAAAGGATGTGCTTTAGTTACATGACATTCAAAATTCCCCCATAAACATGTCTGCTAAGAATGGTGATAATGGATTTCCCATTGCGAGTCCTGATTTTTGTCTAAAGTATTTTCCTCTAAAGGTGAAGAACATTTGATTTAAGCATAATTTTGTTAGTTTTATGTATTCTTTAACGCTATCATCATCTAATTTGTTTTCTTTCAACCATTTTTCTAAAATTTTCAAAGTTGTGTCAGTCGGTATGTTTGTGAATAATGAAGTAACATCAAATGAGACCAATCTTTCTGAAGGTTCTATTGCTAAATTTTCAAATTTCTCAACTAATTGGTAAGAATTTTCTACTGCTAAATTTTCAAATTTTTCCATACCTTTAAATTTATTGTTAAGCCATTTGGATATGTTATATGTCGGTGAATTGATATTGTTGATGATAGGTCTCATTTTCTTTCCGTCTTTGTGGATTTTAGGAAGACCATGAATGTTGGGGTTTCTGGGATTTGGTATTTTTAATTTAAACTTTTCCTTTTGTGTCATAATTTTTTTAATTGATTTTAGGTTGGTTTCAACTTCTTTAATTGTTTTTGCGAGAGGATTTGTTTTAATTTCTTCATATTCTTCCCCCTTTAATAAATTCTCCATCCTATCATTATAATCATCTTTATCCAAAATTACCAAATTATTCCCTTTGTCTGACTTTGAAAAAACTACATTTTTATTATTAATGTTTCTTATTTTCTTCATATTTGTTTTGCATATGTTTTTTATAGATGACATGAATTTTGAAGAACAAACAATAATCAGAAAAGAATGTGGGGAAGTTATTGAAAAAATTAAAAACACAAAAATAAAAAACATATGCAAAACAAATATGAAGAAAATAAGAAACATTAATAATAAAAATGTAGTTTTTTCAAAGTCAGACAAAGGGAATAATTTGGTAATTTTGGATAAAGATGATTATAATGATAGGATGGAGAATTTATTAAGGGGGAAGAATATGAAGAAATTAAAACAAATCCTCTCGCAAAACAATTAAAGAAGTTGAAACCAACCTAAATCAATAAAAAAATTATGACACAAAAGGAAAAGTTTAAATTAAAAATACCAAATCCCAGAAACCCCAACATTCATGGTCTTCCTAAAATCCACAAAGACGGAAAGAAATGAGACCTATCATCAACAATATCAATTCACCGACATATAACATATCCAAATGGCTTAACAATAAATTTAAAGGTATGGAAAAATTTGAAAATTTAGCAGTAGAAAATTCTTACCAATTAGTTGAGAAATTAGAAAATGTAGAAATAGAACCTTCAGAAAGATTGGTCTCATTTGATGTTACTTCATTATTCACAAACATACCGACTGACACAACTTTGAAAATTTTAGAAAAATGGTTGAAAGAAAACAAATTAGATGATGATAGCGTTAAAGAATACATAAAACTAACAAAATTATGCTTAAATCAAATGTTCTTCACCTTTAGAGGAAAATACTTTAGACAAAAATCAGGACTCGCAATGGGAAATCCATTATCACCATTCTTAGCAGACATGTTTATGGGGAATTTTGAATGTCATGTAACTAAAGCACATCCTTTGATGTTTAAATTTTGGAGAAGATACGTAGATGATATCATAGCAATAGTAAAAGAGAAACAATTAGAAGATGCCATTTAACTGTTAAATATTCAAAATAAAACAATCAAATTTACAATGGAAATAGAAAATAATCATGAAATACCATTTTTAGACCTTAAATTGATTAGGAAAGAAGAAAAAAAGAAAATAGAATTTGGAATCTACAGAAAAGAAACTCACATCGACAATTATATAAAAGCTACTGGATTTAACCATTTTTCACACAAAACAGGCAGTATTTAATAGTTTAACACACAGACTTGTGAATGTCCCCATGAGCAAAGAAAATTACAATAAAGAGAAAGAACACATCATACAAATTGCTAAGGATAATGGTTTTCACAAGAAAATGATACACAAGAAAATAAATAAATTCAAAGAACAAAAAGTCATCAATGAAAGTACTCTTCAGACAGATAAAAATATAGGCAAAAAAATTCAAGAAGTTCACATACCATCCTTTCGTATTTGACAAGTTTCAAAAAATTTTCAACAAAATTCAACATTAAATTAGCACCGAAAAATGATTACAGCTTAGGTAATTTAATAAAAACCAACAAAAATGAAAAAATTGAAGACTGCAAAAAATCGGGAATTTATCAAATTAATTGTAAAGATTGTGAAAAGATATACATAGGAAAAACAAAAAGGAATCTAAATACAAGATTAAAAGAAACACCTCAGAAATGTTAAAAAGATGGAGAAACCGAAAAATCTGCAATAGCTGCACATGCCTGGTCAGAAAAACATAGAATAGAAACCAAAACAAAATTACTTAAACAATTGGAAAAACCGAAGGAACTCACAATTTGGGAAAAAAATTTACATATGCAAGAATGAAAATACAACTATGAATTTTGAAATACCCGGTTATAAAGAAAGAGGCCTGATTTGGAATTTCTTCGGTCGGCCACCAGATGGCGCGGAGGTCAGTCTGCAGGATAGAAGGCCGTTGGACGTCAGTTGTGAACATGACGCAACATTGACAATGTCACGAATTACGTGAAGAAACCCTGGGTCTGCTATAAATTATGAAGTATGAGGTGAGTGAAATGATAAAAAATAAACAATATCTACACTGAATGTTCAAAAGCTTTAAAGTTGCCAAAATAACTTGCCATTGGAGGGGAAAAAAAAGTCTGTAGATTTGAAAGTACACATCTGCTCCCTTCTTCTAAAAACTTTGTTACCCATACATTCTTTTAGCATCTTAGTGTATTTTCAGTTAAATACATAGTAATGTAAGCACGGCGGGTCAATGCTTCTTCCTCTTGAGATATCCTGATAATGTGTGGACTGGTGTATCAGTGTCCCATGTTATTATGACATGTTCTCTAATATATCATTCAACTTATATTGGAACATATGTCCTAGTGTGTACAAAGTAAACTTTACATTAATTTGTTTGTTGGCAGCATGTTGTATACTGTTCAATATTACAATTAATGGCAACATGGTTATGTCTACAGAACTCAATGACTTTCAACGTAGAATTATCATAGGACCCGTCTAACCAATAAGTCTTTACCTCTTCTGAAGAAGCCAGTATCAAGCATTTTAAATATAGGTATAAAGTGGAAACATCATAATTCTATAAGTAAACAATAACCTGGAAAGGGATCATTGAAGAGGGCAATATCTAAAAATTGTTAGTTATCAGCTGAATTGATCACTCAAGAATTCAACAGTGCTTCCAACAGTTAAATTAGGACAATGTTAGTTATCAATTGAGGAAATTTGGATTATCAAGGTTGGCCAGCTGCACACAAGCCACACATTTCTCTTGTAAATTCTAAGTGTCACTTGCAGTGGTGTAAAGTGTTGCTGGACAGTGAACCATTGGAAATCTGGTGATTTTGAATGATGAGTCACGCTATAAGTTGTGACAGTCTGTTGGAAGGATGTGGGTGTATGGAATGTAAAGGTAATGATATCTGCCAGATTGTATTATTCCAATAGTAAATTATGGTGGAGGTGGCATTACAATGTGAGGCTCTTTCTCATGGTTCCCTAGTAAAAATGTGTAGCAATCTAAAGGTTAAATATTATAAATACAGTATACCAAAGGACCAGTTTGGTGATGGCCATTGTTTGTATTAGAATGACTATTTATCTCATAGACTGATAAAATTTCTTCCTATTGATAAAATTGCCTCTTCCTGTCAGTATTGCCAACACAACTTTTGAAATTAAAATTCGTAATGAGAGATATCTCTGCAAATGAACTTGTTTGACAAGGATATTGATTTTAAAAATGTTCGATCGATATGGTACAGCAAGAAATGCCGAAAGAAAACAACTTAAAAAATTACCAGAAAAAGAAATGTTAGTTCTGTTGCTCAAAAAAAAATTATTAAATATAGTATAATGATATTTGAAGAGAAAATTTTTTTTTGCCTAGACCGGGACTCGAACCCGGGACCCTTGGCTTTCCGGGCCAAGTGCTCTACCAACTGAGCTACCGAGGCGAGTTACGATCTAGACGCAAATTTTTCTCTTATGTACGTTGTAATTCCCTCGCGCCAAATGCTTGAAACCATAGCTTCTATCTTTGCAAATGGCGGCTTCTTAGTTAAGAAGACATTTATTGGGAATTTAACACTACTTTATAGCCAGTAGGGCTTCTATTGACGATTTTATTATTAATTTAACACTTCTCATTGAAGGATAAATTATATGTGAAGAGAAAAATTTTCGCCTAGACCGGGACTCGAACCTGGGACCCTTGGCTTTCCGGGCCAAGTGCTCTACCAACTGAGCTACCGAGGCGAGTTACGATCTAGACGCAAATTTTTCTCTTATGTACGTTGTAATTCCCTCGCGCCAAATGCTTGAAACCATAGCTTCTATCTTTGCAAATGGCGGCTTCTTAGTTAAGAAGACATTTATTGGGAATTTAACACTACTTTATAGCCAGTAGGGCTTCTATTGACGATTTTATTATTAATTTAACACTTCTCATTGAAGGATAAATTTTTCTCTTCAAATATAATTTATCCTTCAATGAGAAGTGTTAAATTAATAATAAAATCGTCAATAGAAGCCCTACTGGCTATAAAGTAGTGTTAAATTCCCAATAAATGTCTTCTTAACTAAGAAGCCGCCATTTGCAAAGATAGAAGCTATGGTTTCAAGCATTTGGCGTGAGGGAATTACAACGTACATAAGAGAAAAATTTGCGTCTAGATCGTAACTCGCCTCGGTAGCTCAGTTGGTAGAGCACTTGGCCCGGAAAGCCAAGGGTCCCGGGTTCGAGTCCCGGTCTAGGCGAACATTTTTCTCTTCAAATATAATTTATCCTTCAATGAGAAGTGTTAAATTAATAATAAAATCGTCAATAGTATAATGAATCTGCATTATTGTAATAGTTATTTCTCACACAATCATCTGTTATTGATTTTTCCCTAGCCAAAAGAGATTTAACAGTAAAGATATACTATTTATAACTATGCAGCCGGCTTAGAAATCGTCCAGAAGTAAGATCAGAATACATAACTCACATTTGGTAAATGTTAAATATTATAATTATTTTTAGCTTCTGATGTTGTATTATTCACTAAATAATCAACCCAAATCCTACACGAGGTTGAGTTTTTCATTAGACAAAATCACTAATGATTTTTTTCAAAAAAACACAACCTCTTATTAGATTACTGTTGATAAGCTTTGTGCCTTAAAGCAAGGTCTGTTAAGGAGGTAGTTTGGAAACAACAATATGAGGTAATGAATTGACTAGCCCAAACTCAAATCTAATTGAATACCTGGTGAGATGAATTACAGTGAATACCTGGTGAGATGAATTACAGTGTAGACTTTGCTCCAGACTCAAATAAAAAATCCATATCTTTACCTTTTCTGTTTACAGCTCTGCAAGAAGAATGGGTTATCATTCCTCCACAGATATGTAGACAAAATCTTTGTACTAGGGTTAAAGGCTGTCATAAAGACAAAAAATGGGCTCACCCCTTATTAAAGTTAAGTACCTGAGTGTTTGTTAAAATGATAAATATGACTTGTTGGTGAGTGTTCCTACACTTTTAATCATAAAGTGTGTCACACTTCAAAAGTACACAAAATTTCCTGTATTCTACAAAGATCTACTCGAAAATTCCTTTTCCAATGATAGTGTAACTCACCTATCTTTGCCAAATCTTGACTGACACGGTTCCTTTTGTAAGTCCTCATCAATTCTACTGACTGACTGCTCCATTTACAGCTTTTTAGTGGAGGTGTAGGCCTACTAATGGTATATCTTTGTATTTAACATTGATAAACATGAAATTTTTCATGTATTCGTATATATTTTAATAATACATAAGACATAAAATGTATTTTGTGTATTCTGTATTTTCTGATTTTTATGTTTAGGTGTCCAAATTACACTTGGCCCCAATTTGTTCAGGTAAGTAATATTCCATTGTACCCACAACTTCAAAATTAATTTATTTTCAAGAAATCCCTCTTCATTGTGTTATGTCTTTATGGAACATGGATTCCAAAATATTTCTACATCTCATTTCTTAATTCGTCTCTGTTTTATCTGTTCCCATTCATGAATTTTCCTTGAAGAAATATCTCCACCTCACCACTCATTAAATATAGGCTGCCCATTCCACAGTTAGATGCTTTCAATTTGAGCTACATGGCCTAATAAATACCTAATATGTCATAAATAACTCCTCATTTTGTGTAACTTATTGGTAATCTAACCTTATTGGACAGATTAAGCCATATGTTAAGACAAAATGAATTCATATAAAGGTGATGTAACTCCAACTTCTTGGTTATCAACATTGGTTTTTCCAAAGAACTGCCCTTTCTGTAATCTTAATGAGGATATTGGTTGAGATTGCCATCTCAGTTCATCCTTATTTCATTATTTTCATCATACACCATTCATGAATATAGGCCAATGTTGACCTGTTTCAGTCTCAACTAGGCAGGGTCTAAAAGTCGTTTTTGTGGACATCCAGGTTGTCATTGACCTCGTGGGCAATACCGAAGAATTACATTAGGGATTCTAGTTGATGACATGGGATACATGTTGCAGCCATTAGTCGATATCTTTTCTTCTAAAGTTGAATATGGAGTTCCTTTAAAATATCTTCATTCCTCTGATGGTCAAGTAGAGTATATACAGGGCAAGTCAAAATGTTGTGCAGGTTTTCAGAAATTTATTATGTGAAATGTAATGAACATATAATATCGTGAGACATATTGTATGAAAGGTAAACTCTCAAAGTTTAGTTGTCCACTTCTAAAGTTCCGCGTTCACCCGCAAGATGTCAACAGCAGAGCAGTAAAGGAAAATGGCGTTGACTGGGGATCAGAAGTCTTTCTGTGTGCTTGATTACCATGTAAACAACTCTGCGACTAGTGTTCAACGACATTTCCGTACCAGATACGATAAAGACCCGCCGGATGGGAGATCCATTCGTAAGTGGGTACACAACAATTTAGGGATTCCAGGCTGTATCTGTAAACGAAAATCTGACTGGCCGTCCGTCGACGAGTGAAGAGACAGTCCCGAACGCTTTCGCACATGCTTCGGTCTGAGTCCACAGAAATCCACCTACCGTTTGAGCGACAGAACTCTACTTCAACTACCACAAAAAAGGTATGGCGGATTCTCCGGAAAACAAACGTTTACAGATGAAACCCTACCACTTGCAACTGGTTCAAGCCTTAAAACCCCCGATTATGCTTTGCGAGCGTCCTTCTGTGTTGATTTTCTCGCATTAATGGAAGAGAATGAGTTCCATGAGAGGGTAGTTTACAGTGATGAAGCAACTTTCCACCTTTCAGGAAAAGTGAATAGACACAATGTAAGGATTTGGGGAACTGGTAACCCCCATGCAACTCTGGAACATCAACGCGATTCTCCGAAAGTGAATGTCTTTTGTGCCATTTCCCATGCAAAGGTTTATGGGCCCTTTTTCTTTCATGAACGTACTGTGAACGGACATGTTTTCCTTGATATGCTACAACAATGGCTCCTTCCGCAGCTTGAAGCGGATAGTCCAGATTTCATTCTGCAGTTGGATGGTGCCCCTCCACATTACCATGGCAGTGTTCGAGACCATTTGAATACGGCTTTTACCACAACGCTGGATAGGCCGTGCATCTCAGGGTGATCAACAACTCATTCATTGGCCACCACTCGTTCACCAGATCTAACCCGTGTGATTTCTTCATGTGGGGTCTTGTAAAGGATCATGTTTACGTACCACCACTTCCAACAACACTGCATGAACTGCGTGCCCGCATCACAGCAGCCATTGCTGATATCGACCGCGGACTGCTACAGAAAGTTTGGCAGGAGATTGAATATCGGCTTGACATCTGTCGTGTAACAAAAGGCGCTCACATAGAACATCTGTGAATATTTAAAAAAAAACTTTGAGAGTTTACCTTTCATACAATATGTCTCACAATATTATATGTTCATTACATTTCACATAATAAATTTCTGAAAACCTGCACAACATTTTGACTTGCCCTGTACAGCAGTTCGGTGCATGAATCTCATTTCTGCAGCTCTTAATCTGGTGATGTCTTTCTTTTTTAGAACCCAGATTTCACTTCCATACAGGAAAGTAAGGAGGGTAGAGTTTTATATAATTTGAGTCTTACAAGATGTGGTTTTAAAATAATATTTGTAAAAATTATGCGAGTTTTATATTGATATCGTTCTTGACTTGGTTGGAGATGTTCAGGCACTAAAGGTAGCAGCCATACCACTAGGCTAATCATCTGGCTAAAAACCCGACATGAGGAATTTAATCTTACTTTAAGCTCTCAATGGAATAAAAACCGGATTCATCTTTTTTCAAAATCTTCCTTGTAAACATTAATGCAGGAACCTGAATGGTATCAACCCCAACTATTTGTTATTGCATACCAAACATTGTTTATAAAACTGTATATCATTTAGCTACTTAAAAACCCATGTAAAAAAACACAGAATTATAACTCTCTAAATATTTGTTTAGATGCATATGGTATCCCATATTTTGAATACAAGAACAGAGACTTCTAAAAACATGTATATTTTATTTTAAAATTCCATTAAGCAGGAAAATAAAATTGTCATAATTCCACTTCAGGTTAAAATGTATTTTATGTAACATGTAATTTTAAATACCTAAAATGGAATTTCAATGCTCTTCATATTATATTTTCTTCTACTTTACATGTAAAAATCCAAGATCTGGTTAATATCAAAGCAAACAGTGATAAAAATTAGGATGATTCCTACATCTGTAAGTTGAAAATGCTATGGCCACATGCAGACTTCATTACATCATAGATTCTTACATTAAATTAAATATACATCAAGGAAAACAAATTCTTCGTTAATTATAACACAATTTAGTTGCATTGTTTTGTTTTTTTTAGTCCAGTTGGCCTAGTTTTGATGTATAAAGTTATTACTTGACTTTCCAGTTATATTTAGTGATTTTATTAAATGTGTCATTAAATTCATTGCTGATAGTATTAATTCATTACTGATAGGATAAATATGGTATTTTCTACTCTGTAGGTATTGACAGATGTATGATTTTTACTATTTATTAGAATTTCACAAATTACCACCCTCTCCTAAAAATTCATTAGCATTTGTTTATATTATTTTTTATCTTACTAAAATTATGCAAGTAAGTACATTTTTTAAAACTTGTAATGCAATTCTGACCATGTGAAATAATACTATAAAAATGTGTTTAGTTAAGATTTACAAATTTTCAATATCTATTATTTTTAACACTACTTTTTTTTTAGCTAGTAAAGCTTGCATTTTCAATAAGGTTTACTAGCTAAAAAGTAGTGTTAAAAAATGATCAACATAAAAAAATGAAATATTTAATTTTAGGAAGTTATATTTTGAGGTTATTTTAATTATATTATTTTTAGTCTGGACATCTTACCTCAATATTAATGTTGATTTGTTCTTGAACATGTTTCAAAACAATTCTGTTTTATCGTCAGCTTTGAGGTAAGATGTCCAGACTAAAAATAATATAATTATGATAAAAAATAAAAGCTTTACGGCTATAAAAGTAATATTAAAATCTCACTAAAATACCTTCTTGAATAAGAGGCACCTTGAAGGTATGTAGAATGAAGATTCTTGGTTAAGATTGCATGGGGATTGTATAAGAGAGAAAAATTTCCATCTAAATTGAGATGCTTAGATAGTTCAATGATTTAGAGCACTGGTACGGAAAACCAGAGATCTTTGGTTCAAATCCAAATTTAGGTGTACATTTTTCTCTAAAAATATTGTTTCCTTCAATGTAGGTAACTAATTTAAAATAAAAAGATTTACAAATTTTATAAATCCAAAGAATATAAAATGCAGTGACTGGAGTTAAAAAAACACACACAGATTTATAAATATTTAATGGGAACTTTCACTAAGAGGTAATTTTATTATTAAAATGAAAAATATAAATTGAAATTTTACATCCCACCTTAAAAAGTAGGATCCTCTCATCTGGACCTGTTTCAGAGATGATTTTCCTATTCTTAACTAGATTCCTTTGTAATGTAAAAGTTCATCTACTATTCATCATCTCGGAAACAAATCTGCTGACATTGGCAACTCAACTCCAACAACAGTTGGAACCAAGTTGAGAATGGGGATGAGGTCTTAAAACTTGTCCAGATGAAAGGATCTTATTTTATTGGGTGAGGTTAAAATTATTGATACATTGGTACTGGAAGGTAGATTGCCAGTTCTATAGCAGTAAATGAATTTGTGTTCTTAGCAAAGAATATCAAACCAAATTGATAGGAAATCATTAAATAGAGCTAGGAATGAAATGATGTCGAAAAATATTTCAAACTTCCTATATAAAGAAGGTTTATTTTGCTATACTTTCAATTCCTGTAATATAGATTAATCTATTTATTTAACTTTCACAGGAAAAAAAAACACTATGAGGTTTAATTTAAGAATTAAATTAATGTTTTTATTACCTCACCTCGTATCCTTTTTCTTCTAGACTGCAGTTTCTGAGCTTATCTCCATCATCAGTAGCCTCTGTTGTTTCTTGGCAGTTTTCTTCTTCCTTCTATCGGTGGACTGATGAACCTCTGGATCAATACAATTGATACAAAAGCTAGCCTAATCAAACACATAGATAAAAGAAAGAACTCATGGTCTGGGAAAAATCCACATCCAAAAAAAACAAGAAAGATAAACTCATGAATTTCGAAACTCCCGCAAATTTTGACTTGATCCAGAGGTTCATCGGTCCACCAATAGAAGGAAGAAGAAAACCGCCAAGAAACAACACCGGTCGACAAGAGGCTACTGATGATGGAGATAAGCTCCAAAACTTCAGTCTAGAAGAAAAAGGATATGAGGTCAGGTAATAAAAAACATTAATATAATTCATAGATTAATCTGTTATGAATAATACATTACAGATACCAACTTTGGTTAATTTAATGAATGAATGAATGAGTAATTTCTTATCTTACCTCATAGTTTGTTTTTTTTAAACATGGGAACTGCAGTTTTCAAGATGAACATCCCTCTCATTTTCAACAGATATCATGACTTGGTTAATTTGTTAGACTGGTACATCAATATCATGTATATTTCAGATACATTTGTACCCTTTTCAATTATGGTACAGAGCCGGAGATGCAACCCTGAAGGAATTGATGTTACTTTATAATTTAAAATGACTTTATGTTTCCTATTGTTAGGACGTTTGGTTTATGTGATTAACTCTTTTTAATGTTTTGTTTTTATATGTGTGTTTATTTTTTAAATCTTATTCTATGTATAATTTAAAAAGAAATGGCTTCCTTAAGTGTCTGAAGATGTGGATATTATCAACTGTTTATGGTTGTCAGATGTGTACACTAACAAGATTAATTTATTCAGAAATATGGATGTTGAGAATTTTTCTCTTCCACCTTATGTCTTTTCCAGAATTGGTACAAGGCACAGATGTAACTAATTTGCCCATAAAACCATTCCATAATATATCTGTTACATGTGATATCAGTTTTGAATAAATAATTAATGAGTCATGAATATCTCACCATATAAACTCCATGTTCTTCAAAGCACAGAACTGTGGTTTCAGGAAAAATCTTTCCTATCTTCAGCCATCTTTATGTCTCAACTTTACTGAAACCACAATCCTGTCCTTTGGAGGACACGGAGTTGAGGTGAGATATTCATGACTCATTAATTATTTATTAATGTGAAAGTCTCATAATACATTTTTTAAATAAATTGCAAAGGCAATATAAAATTTTATGATATCTCAATTAATTACCTTTTCTTTTTACTATTACTTGTTGAATTGTAGTATTCAACACAGAATTTGACTCGGAGAGTGTTTCCATACAAGTTGCGATTGCTTCAGAGGATATAAAAGTGAAAGTTGTGAATTTAAATCTCCATCAGTCTGAAGAAACTCATTAACAAATTACTCCTTAAGATGTGATTGTTTTACTGAGGATATAAAAATGAAAATTGTGAATTTAAATCTCCCATCAATCTGAAGAAACTCACTAACAAATGGCTTCCTAAGATGTGATTGCTTTACTGAAGATTTAAAGATGAAAATTGTGAATTTAAAACCCCATCAATCTGAAGAAGCTCACTAACAAATATATAATATGCATGAATTGAACAATTGGCATTGAAGTAGCGTCTATTTCATTAAATTATCTTAAAAACGACAGAGAAATCACATTTTTTTTCTAATTATGCAGAAAATTAAAAGCCTAGTGGCATTTAAATGCCAATGCTCAGCACCAACAGAGCTTGTGATGTTTAAATAGCTAGCATAATGGATTAAGTAACTAGTGTTCTGCAAGGTATTTTCTTCATCTAAATCGCATTTCCATACCAGGGTTCAAGCCAGGTTATATGTAAATAAAATCTGATACTGATAAATCATATGAAAGCAAAGAAAATCATAACTTGGTCTAGAATTAATTCTTATTAGGACCTTAAGAAATATCACTTTTAATTTATTGTTTTTGATATTTGACATCTTTCATATTCTCAAGATTGAGAAAAAATCATTGCATGAAACTGAAGTAGTAGTAATTTATGTGCTTTTCAAAATTATAATTTTCATGGACGTAGCAGAATGGATAAAACAATAGAATACCATATTAAATTAATGTTGGGAAGTAAACATTATGAGGTATAATCATTAAAATTCATCAGAGAACATTTTGTTTGAACAACTCACCGGATTCATGCTTCCATGATACCGCAGTTTCAAACACAGTCGTGTTCCGGAGTTATGGCTGAAGATGAACACGACTGTTTGAAACCGCGGTATCATGGAAGCATGAATCCTATGAGGTGAGTTGTTTAAACAAAATGTTCTCCGATGAATTTTAACAATAGAATACCATTTAAAAAATTAATTTGTATTCCGGTCAGTTTGTTTAACGAGTCAGTTCAAGTAATCATTTACATGATATGGAAAGAGCTATGGAGAATATGTAATTTTGCACACTCTGGGAGTTAACATGAGAACTCTAACCTAGGAAAATAAAAACAAATCATTTCTATGATACAAGTGACATGACTCATAATTGGATGCTGTCAACTGAAGGAACATTTACATGAATTGGGTTGAATAATTTTAGGAAATGTGGGCTACAGATGGATTCCAAGTTTTATATAGTATACAAAGAACTGGTTTAAGCTTCAGTACATTTGTATCTTACAGATACTCCCTTGAGAAAAAGAAAAATTAATGATATGCCAGTTCTCCAAAAACATCATATTGAAACTTCAAACAAATACTAACGACGATTTTATTATTAATTTAACACTTCTCATTGAAGGATAAATTATATTTGAAGAGAAAAATTGGCCCGGAAAGCCAAGGGTCCCGGGTTCGAGTCCCGGTCTAGGCGAAAATTTTTCTCTTCAAATATAAATACTAACGATTCTTTATGTAAATTTCCTTGGTAATATTCCTCAACAAGCAATTAAATGGTTCAGTGTATTTCCTTACAACTGTAGAGTGTAGTTATTTTAATTTGTTACTCTAAGTCTGCTAGATTAATTTTATTTTTAGCGAAAAGGGGCTTCTTATTCCTACCGAATTGTTTTTCATGTTGATGACTTCAAAATTGCATTAGAATTGATAACTGCATTTGGATAAATCCAGACACCATGTTTCAGCTATATATATATATATATATATATATATATAATATTCCTATAGTTATTTAAATTAGGAAGTTTTGAAATGAAAACTAAATTTAAATTAACATAATTCAATTAATGTTCTGCACCATAGCCGAATGGTTAAGGCAAGAAGCCTTGGCACAAAGCTACGGGACTTGAACTGGTTCTAGTCCCCATGGGGGAAGAAATTTTCTCATAGAATTTTGGCCAGCATGGGACCGGTGCCCACCCAGCATTGTGAGGCATTTGGGTAGCTACAATAAGTAGCAACTCCAGGTTGAGAAGACCAGCTCTAATGGCTGGGGGACCCAACATGCTGACCACATGTCACCCCTACACTGGCTAGATGATAGTCCACCTATGTGAGGCAGCAGCTGGCTGGGCCTATTAGGCCTGTCGTGCTTGTAGCTAATTCAATTAATTATTATTAGTTAGGCTGTTTTGACTCGGCTCATATTTGTAGTTTTATTGCAGACTGCAGTTTTCACACTCTGTGTCATTGTCAATGCTTTTAGGAAACTGCAGTCTGCAATGAAACCACAAATATGAGCCGAGTCAAAACAGCCTAACTCATAATAATTAAAATAAACCTCATATTGTTACTTCCTTTAAATATTAAGTATCATAATTCACTTTATAAATCCTCACACCTCGGCAAGTTTCAACTTGATTCCAACTGCTTGAGTTGAGTCACCGATATTAGCTAGTTTCTATTTCTCTGGTGGTGGCTAGATGAGCTTGAAATCAAATCTTGCTCATTCAAAATTTCAAAACTAAGAATTCTCGTATTCTATTGGATGCATTTTTTTCCCCCATACTGTAATTTCTGTTGTTTTTTTTATTGTATAATTAATTACCTTGTATTTTCTTAAATTCTATGTTTTTCCATTAAAAATGTGTAGTTATTACAGATTTTTCTGTCTTCCTGTATTAGATATTCCTGAAATGTTTACAAAGGTTTGGACATGTTAAGAAATTATCAAGAAAATCTTTGAAGGTGAAGATTGAGAATAGGATGAGAATGTTAGGGAGATAAAAGAGATAAGATCAGATAAGAGAGTTCTAACTACAAGATGAGTAGTGATCAACAAATAATGAGTGGAGAAAGCTGGATGGATAGAGATGACCGAAGGAGGCTATGTTAGAGACGTTAGAAGAAAAATATCCTTTGATTTAGGCTTTCACGGCCAGAGTTAGTATGATGATTTCCGGGCTGTTGGCCATGGTCATGAGACTTGAAGTTCCCCGACATTTCGCAAATACAACTTACAAGGGAATGGACTGCGCAGAGAACACATTGCAGTGAATTGTATAAATAGGGCAAAGAGTCGACAAAATTGGTAGTTTCAAAACAAACCTTGAAGATGCCAGACGGGGCAAAACATCAGGAAACTTTAAGCCTCAAGACGATGGCCAACAGCCTGGAAATCTTCTTCAACATCAAAATGTCTTTTGTTCTGGTTCATTTACCCATCACCAGAAGGATAAAAATCAGTTGAGATAGGAGGCTCAACTCCAACAGTTATTTGAGAGGAATGTCCAAGTAAGAGAATTTATTTTGCAAGATTAGGTATTTCCATTTCAATTTCTGTTTGTTACAAGTTATGTATAATTTTGAAATAAAACCCTGATACGGATTCCATATATTGCATGTTATGATTAATGGCTGTTTTATTAATTCATAGTGATCATCCAGAAGGGTTGCAGTTTGTCATATTAATTGGGAAATACTTCTCCCCCTGTTTCTAGTGGAACAATCTCATCACGTTTTACTTCATTAAGTGTGAGGTTTATATATTTCTACATTCTTGTGCCTGAAATATGCGTTTCCAACCATTGGTTCCATTCCTATCTGAAATACTCAGTTTACAGTCAACTACCTTCTTATATTATTTCAAATTTTAAGAAAAATTGTCATAAGTTCATATTGTGTGTATATGTATATACCTCGTACATTCCACATGGGGACATGTGTGCTCCATAGAGGGAGTTTCTTAACCAAACATAATTTAGTTGTGCTTATATTATTTGGAGTCTGTGTATCTTACCTCAATATTTTTCTAGGCAAGATGCTGAAGATGATTGATATCCAATCTAAAACATGTTCAAGAACAAATCAACATTAATATTGAGGTAAGATAAACAGACTCCAAATAATATAATTAAAAGAACCTCAAAATATTACTTCCTAAAATAAAACATTTGTTATGCTTATTTACCTACTGATGCCAACGAGTGACATGTGGTTAGCACATCACTGATAATACATCTAGTAGGCAATTAAGGTATTACTTGGATGGATGAAGGTCGGTTAAATTTTGCACAGAGGCCTTTTTATTCAGGCTTGCAGTTCTTTTACGAGCCTGAAAATCTTCAGACTTGAGACCCATGGCTTGAAGTCCCTCCCAGAGGACTTGTTCCTTGGATTTTTCCGTCCTAAAAATCCATCGACCACAGCCGGGTTTGAACCTGCGTCCCTTGTAACTAGAGGCAAGGAACATAACCACTAGCCTTCCGCAGCTGACTAACTCACATATTAACTCAAGATTTGTAAATTTTTAAAAGATATACATTCTTTCATGTCTCATGCCATAACCGAGCAGTTTAATGCTCGATCTCTTGGTGCAGAACTAAGGGATTTGTGCTTGTTCAAGTTCTCATGGGGGAATAATTTTTCTCCTGGAATTTCAGCAGGACCAGTGCCCTTCCAATATATTGAGGAATTTGGGTAGCTACAATATATAGTGGCTCCACATTGAGAAAACCAGCTATAACGGCTGCAGACCTAACATGTCACCTTTATACTGGCTGGATTCATCAAGATTCCCACCAAAATCATTGACCCTATAAAAAAGGGCAACATATTCCAAACTGCCATCTGGTGCCAATTTTATGAACTTTGATATTAAATTTTGCTTGCTGGGAACTTCAAAATTAATGTTCTACATTTGCTCTTCTGAATGTATATCTTTTCCCAAACTGTTAATTCCAAAGGCTTCTCTAAATGTTTTAAAAGTTTAGTTTCTCTTCCAATTTTGTGATTCTTACCTGAAATTGCCGATTAATTTAACAGCTCACAAAATTGGAAGTGAAACTAAACTTTTAAAACAGTAAAGAAGCCTTTGGAATTAACAGTTTGGGAAAAAATATACATTCAGAAGAACAAATATAGAACCATGAATTTTGAGTTCCCAGAGAGCAAAATTTAATTTCCAAGTTCATAAAATCAGCACCATATGACAGTTCGGAAAATTTCACAGTGGAGTTTGACTAAAGACGAAGGTAAAGTGACCTTTGAAACTGGTATCATGAAAACATGGAACTTTGATGTGCAATATAAAAACATTTTCTCCAACTCATTCATAAATCGAAGATACATCTTCAGTTTTAATTAAATTCTGGTTAACCAATGTTGGGAATGTTTTAAATCTTACAGATCATTATGATATTTCTGTGAACATTTATTTTTAATTCTAGAACTTAAAAAGTTTAGTTTTTTAGGTTTCTTGGCTTGGTTAAAGAGTGAATGACCCAGATGCTGTGGAAATATAAATGTTTGATGAGATTGTTCCAAAGCATTTAGTGTGTTTAATACAGCAGAGTTAGAACTCATTATCATGCACTAATTAGCATCGTTAAGCTGACCTGTGGCTTGGCACCAGAGAATACAGGACTTGTGTAGTGTTGGTTTTCAGTTTGCAGATACACGGCGACTCTGTGTATGATTTTCAGGTCACCACCACCTGGGGCTCGCCGTAGACGCAGGTCATATGAGTCAGGAGCCAGAAATTATAGAACAAGCCGAAGACGTTGATTTCTTGATTCCAGCACATTTTTGTGCAGTGTTAACATTGTGTAATCAAATCTCATTATGGGTGTGGCATGCACCATTTTTTTGTTTTAATAAAAAGGAATTTTTGCAAACATATAAAGAATTGGTGTGTGTGCTAAGATTGAATGTACATTGAATAAAGTTATAATATAAAAAAAGCTGTTTGAAAGAGAATTTATATTTTGTTTAGTTTTTTTAATTTTGGAAACACAATTTTACTGACAAAATTTTCACAGTTAGGGATGATAAGAGTGTTTTGATATAAGGAACCCATCGCCTCTGGTGATTTATTACAGAGTAATATGTTGATGAAATCAATACTAATAAAATAATGTGTACAACATCTTAGATACACCAACTAGTAGCACATACTCATCCTGCTGATGATGGAAGTTAACTTCTGAAAGGCCTCCAAATAATATTTTATATACATCATTTTAACAAAGTTGAGGACGACAGCACATGCCAACAGGTACATTTTTAATTTTTATCTTATGCTGTTGAAATGTTAGACATATTGCATGTTCTTTGGACTGTGATACGATGGATTCTGGTAACAACTTTTCATCATCAGAAGAAGCTACTGTAAAAATCATAAACTGCAATGCAAACAATACAAAAATGACTTAGAGTATTAATAAATTAACATTAGGAAGTAACATTATGAGGTTCTTTTTAATAAATGAGGTGAATCTGGAGTCATCTTACCTCATAACATGTTGTGTGTTTTATTTTAACATGTTTTGGCATATCATGTGTACCATTGTCACCTTTTCTAGACTGGGTACACATTAAATTCCAAAAGATTTTTGACAAATTTAATATCAAGTTAGCACCAGAAAATTATTACAGCCTAAATAAACTAATTGAAACTAACTAAAATGAAAAGATTGTTGAGGAAAAGAAAGTCAGATAAAATGTGCTGATTGTGATAAGATATACATAAGGAAAACAAAGAGAAACTAGACCATTAGAATGAAAGAATACATTAGAAATGTAAAAAATAGATAAGTATAAAAATCTGCAGTGGCTGCTCATATTTGGTAGGAAAAGCATAAAATCAACACAAAATTATTAAAACAGTTGGATAAAATAAAAGAACTCGCCATTTGGGAGAAAATCTATGTATAGAGGAATAAAAAGATTATGAATTTTGAAATTCTCAGGGAAAAGTTTGATTTACAAGTTTTTTGTTCAGCCAAAAGATTTAATGGCAGCCACAATATAAAATTCAAGTCTGGAAAAATTGATGATGGTACACATGATATACCGAAACATGTTCAAATAGAACACAAGTTATGAGGTAAGATGACTCCAGATTCACCTTATTTGTTATTTGAATAAATAAACAAAACTCATATTTGTTTGTTAAACACTACAGTACACTCATCAATACTGCCCGTTCATACTGTTTTTTTTTAGTTTCAAACAGCATTCAAAATCTCAGTTCCAATGGTCACACCAAACTATACAATGGCACATTTTGGACTGTCGCATATTCTCTAGCATCCCAAGTGATTGGCATACCTGTTGTGTGACTTTGAGAATCATACTGCACCAAATAAAATATGGGAAAATAATTGAATTTGATTAAGAGAAAGAAATTTAGTTAATAAATTAATGAGTCATTTTAACATCTTACCTCATATTTCATGTTTTATCAAACACGGTAACTATAGTTTTCAAATGAATGACAAGATCATTTGAAAACTATAGTTACCGTGTTTGATAAAACATGAAATATGAGGTAAGATGTTAAAATGACTCATTAATTTATTAATTAAGAACCTCATAATGTGTTTCCCAATTTTAACTTTGAAGAAATTTAGTTACTCAATAATGAGTCACCAGAGATTGTGGATTCCTTATACCAGAACACCAACACAACCATTCGTAAAAAACTTGTGAAAATTTGTTGATAGAGTTCAGTTCCATCCTTTATACATTTATTTAAGCTGGTGGAGTCAAGGCCACATGATTTCTTTTCACCCAACCAGAATGTGTGTGCCATTTTCATATGGTACCAGTTGCATTTTTTTTTTTTTGTGCTTCAGGTTCCACATTCAGTAAATGTTGTTTATCAGTAAAGGGTTTTCAGGAGGGAAGTGACACTTCACGTATTGTTATTTAAATAATCTTATCTTATTAATTTTAACAACTGTAATATCAAAAAAAAAAACTAGTTCTATAATTTGGGTAGAATATTTTTATCACTCACCTCATATTGTTCTTCTTATTCGATTATAAACTAGTTTCGGAACATAGTTTCTGTTCCATCCTCAGTATCGTCACGACCGTTGTTCTGTCGTCTTGAAGAGCTGTCCTTCTCTCCTTCCATTGGCTGACTGAAAAACCTCGAAACCAGGTCATTCTCACCGGGAATTTCAAAATTCACATATCATCCATTAAAACACCACAAGTTTCAAAAAATTTTTAAAGATTTCAACATAAGGTTAGCACCCAAAAATGACTACAGCATCAGTAGACTGATTAGACCTAATAAGAATGAGAAAATTAAAGAAGAAAACAAATCAGGGATTTATCAAATTAAATGTGAAGAATGTGAGAAATTCTACATAGGAAAAACTAAAAGAAATTTGAAAACTAGAGTGAAAGAACATCTCAGGAATGTCAAGAAAGGGGAAGTAGAAAAATCTGCAGTGGCTGCCCATGCATGGTCTGAAAAACATCTTATCGAGAAAGAAGCTAAATTATTAAAACAAATAGAAAAACCTAAAGAACTTACTGTTTGGGAAAAGATCTACATTCAAAAGAGCGAAAAGAAGAAGAAATTAATGAACTTTGATTTCCCGGTGAGAATGACCTGGTTTCGAGGTTTTTCAGTCAGCCAATGGAAGGAGAGAAGGACAGCTCTTCAAGACGACAGAACAACGGTCGTGACGATACTGAGGATGGAACAGAAACTAGTTTATAATCGAATAAGAAGAACAATATGAGGTGAGTGATAAAAATATTCTACCCAATGAATATACCTCATAGTAAGAATTCCTAAAATAAGTAAGTAGATCTATAATAACAACCACACTCATTTAATATCAATATGACTGGTGTTTAGTACTTGATACAGAAAAAAAATAGTAATTGATTACATTAGGAAGTAATATTATGAGGTTCTTAATAAATAAGGTGAATCTGGAGTCATCTTACCTCGTAATTTGTATTCTATTTGAACATGTTTCAATAATAAGAATTAAATGAATCGTGAATTCTTCTTGTCCCGCGCCATAGCCGAATGGTTAAGGCAGGAAGCCTTGGCGCAGAGCTACGGGACTTGCGCTGGTTCGAGTCTCCATGGGGGAGAAGACATTTTCTCATGGTATTTCGGCCAGTATGGGACCGGTGCCCACCCAGCATCGTGATGCATTTGGGTAGCTACAATAAGTAGCGGCTCCAGGTTGAGCAAAACCAGCTATAACGGCTGGGGGACTCGACATGCTGACCACATGTCACCCCTACACTGGCTGATTATCATCTACTTCTTGTCCCGCGCCGTAGCCGAGCGGTTAAGGCAGGAAGCCTTGGCGCAGAGCTACGAGACTAGCGCTGGTTTGAGTCTCCATGGGGGAAGAAATTTTCTCATGGTATTTCGGCCAGTATGGGACCGGTGCCCACCCAGCATCGTGAGGCAATTGGGTAGCTACAATAAGTTGCGGGTCCAGGTTGAGGAACCAGCTATAACGGCTGGGGGACTCGACATGCTAACCACATATCACCCCTACACTGGCTGTTGATCATCTACCTCTGTGATTGACACATGTGGATGTGAAGGGCCAGCAGTCGGCTGGTAAAAGGGCAACCGCTGCAAAGTGGAAAGACCCTCAATCGGAAATCGAATTCTTCTTACCTTGTACTTCTATGTTTTTTTAAACACAGCACTGCAGTATCAGCGACCATCGTCACCACCCTCAGCTGTTTTCACAACTGTCAATTTTTTCTTTTGCCAGTAATTATCCAAACTGCCATCTGGTGTTCTTTTGAAGGAATTATTTTCTAAACTGCTATCTGGTGTTCTTTTGAAGGAATCATTTTCTAAACTGCCATCTATTGTATTTTTTAAGAACTTTGTAATCAAGCTCGGTTCGTCTTCGAGATTCCAGATGAACCGAGCTTGATTACAAAGTTCTTCAAAAATACAAGAGATGGAAGTTTAGAAAATGATTCCTTCAAAAGAACACCAGATGGCAGTTTGGATAATTACCGGCAAAAAAAAAATTGACACTCATGAAAACAGCTGAGGATGATGACGATGGTCGCTGATACTGCAGTGTTGTGTTAAAAAAACATAGAAGTATGAGGTAAGAAGAATTCACAATTCATTTAATTCTTATTAATAAAACCTCATAATGTTAAAAATTCCCAAATTTATTATATAAATGTTTCAGTAATTTGTGTGTACCATCATCAGCTTTTCCAGACTGTTGAATTTTATGTTGTTGGCCTTGGATATCAGCTCCCACTCCATCTTTTGGCTGACCGAAGAACTTGTAAATCAAATCTTTTTCCCTAAAAGTTAAAAAAAAATAAATAAAATTGTGATTTTTTAAATTCCCAGGAGAAAAGATTTGATTTACAAGTTCTTCAGTCAGTCAAAAGATGGAGTGGGAGCCGACATTGTAAAATTCAACAGTCTGGAAAAGATTTCGATGATACACATGATATACCAAAACATGTTCAAATAGAACACAAGTTATGAGGTTAGATGGCTCCGAAATCACCTTATTTATTAAGAAATATGCATTTTGTTCCAAGGAAAAGCAATATCAGTTATAGGTATGTTTTCTAGAGTAACTTACAATGTCTAGGGTGAATGTACACTGCATAATTAGAGCAACATTGTTTAACTCGAAGTATAAAAAAAAGTAATTTTTTTAGTCAATTTTTATGAATAGAAGTAATATTTAAAACCAGAATAGAGAAGGAGCATGCCTTAGCAAAGTGGTTAAGGCACTACACTACAAGCCGGAAGGTCGAGGGTTTGAGTCCTGGTGGGATCAGGATTTTTAAAACTGACTCAAACCTTCTCGTGACACTATGGCCCTGGGGTCGACTCAGGCTCTAATGGGAATGAATACCGGATGATTGTTCTGTGGGTAAAGGTGGCTAACATCAAGTGCCAATTGTCCTAAAAAAGTGGGAGACTTAACCTCCTACTACCCCAAGGGCCTTTTGAGGCCTGTAGTGGGATCATTTTACCTTTATCAGAATAGGTAAACAGTGACAGCTGGTTGGTTGAGAATGTGGGAGGGGGAGGACTATCAATGACTTAGATGCCAACATACAATACAGTATGTTTATATGCATTATAATTAAGGCATCTAGAAGCCAAAGAGGTTAAGTGCATTTTTTGGTCAGTGCACTTAATGGCTCATGATGTCAGACAGAGAAAGAATTATCTAACCAATAAACAATAAAGCAGAAACATCTACTTAAGGGCATTATTATGGGAAACATAGAGGAACAAAATAAAACCGTTTACTATTAATTAAATTGTAATAAAAGAATTCTCTTTGAAATTAAAGAAGAAATCCCTACATTCTACAAAAAATCCCTCTGTCCCTTTCGGTTAAAAAAATTGCTACACCATGGAATAAATTCCTTAACCTGGTAACACTGAATAATGCAGCATATATTATGTAGCAAAAAGATTTGCGAACTTGGATAAATCAAAAAGCAGGACATGTCAACAATAAGTTGAAAAGTGGGGTACATAGTGACATATGGACAAGGGCCTAAACATGAGTTTGAAATTCTACATAGGCTATACCCTTAAACAGAGAAAAAAATAACTTTATGGTCTATAAAACATAATTCATGTCCTTAAGTATAATTAAATTTTAGACCTATCAAATGTAGCCTATATTATAACAATCCCTGAAATTTAAAATTAACTCTCTTCCTGGCAGTAAAGAGTATTTAAATCCTACAGTAGTTTGGCAGGCAATTTAACACTTAAAGAGTTACAGACATTAATAAAAAGAGACTGTAACTATACAGTTGTTAGTTTATTTATTTAGCGGGTTTCACATCATCTTCCTGTGCCCAATCTACCGTCCTCTCCTAAATAAAACTGGGGAAATAATGAATACCGTAACACAATTGTTAGTTAAAAGCTGAATATTTCAACAAATAATGTTAAGACATGCCTAATGTAATAAATATATCATAGTACACTTTATTTTTTAACACACATCAGGGTGTCTAGCAGTCGGGGAAAACCAGGAATTAGAAGGGAATTCGTAAAGCAATGTGCATCTGTCTTGTATTCAAAAGGTATACAGAGTGTTGAAAAAAAGAAACCAACAACGGAGCTGAGGTGATATATTGAAATATGTTGATAATTTTTAATAAGGTACCAATATCCACTAATGATGTGTTTTCACACTATAAGCAGCTAACTTCTCAAGAGTCCCATTAGTTGGATTTCAAAACTCAATACTTGACAATATCGTTACAGTCATATCAAGTTTTCAAATATCCACCTCCCATCTCATTGGAGAGCGTACATCAGCGGTGTAAAGATTGGCGCATACGTTCAAATATGCCTGGCCTTGTTTGAATTTTTTCTGTAGCATCGTGGATTCGGGCTATAAGATCCAGACATGACTCTACTGCAGTCTGATAAACTGATTCATTACTTATTTTAGGAATTCAGACTAAGAGGTATATTCATTTAGGTAAAATTTAATCACTTGCCTCATATTTTTCATGTTGCCCCACAGAAAGCAATCGAGATGGTTAAGATCAGGTGACCTCAGAAACTGTGGGACTGGTTCCCTTCTTCCAATCTGTCGACCTAGATACCTGGTATCCAAATGTCTCCTCAGATTGGCATCGAAGTGAGCTTGGAGCTCCGTCATGTTGCAGCCACATTCCATTGCGAAGCCACGTATCACAGGTTCCATTCCTGTGACATGTTGTCAAGTAATGAGTCTTCAAATCCTTCGAACTAACACTGATCTTGAGATATAATTAACTAGTCATAGTGTGAAAACGCATCATTTCCAAATGTTTGTACCTTATTAAAAAAATGATCAACGTATCTCAATATACTACCTCACCTCCGTTGTTGGTTTTTTTCAACACCCTGTATATATATATATATATATATATATATATATATATATATATATATATATTCAAGATATGAAGAAGCAGGATCAAAAAAATAAATGTCCAAAGTTGAAAAAAGAAAAGCTGAGATTTTTATAAAAGAACTGGAAGAAAAAAAAAGCTTTGCAATATGAAGTAGTAAAAGAAATTGCTGTCATTGACGAAAAAATCAAACCATAAAAAAAATATATGAATAAAGTGATTTTAATGTGAGAATGTTTGCAATGTTTTATCTTAACAAAGTTAATGTTCAAATAAAAACATATTAAATACATTATTTTGCTATTCTTATTTAAGCTCTTACCATAAAAATAAATTATGGTTTTATAACACATATTAAAAAAAAAATTGTATACAAAATTACCTTTACTAGAATTAATTTAATGTTTTAGCACTCAAAAAAACTGGAATTATTCTTTGATACCAAAAAAAAAAAATGGGAAATAGTCGGGAATTTCATATTTGTAATTTGCTGGATACCCTGCTTGTGGAAACAAGAGTTTTGCAGAGGGCTGCACCACAGCTTGAACACATCACACTAGTTTCTTTTCTCAGCCCATGGATAGAACACGCTCTACACTTTCTGATTGCAGTACTCTTTCTTTTTGTATAAGCGAGTCGAAAATAACTTTTTAGATCACAATGTAAACATTTTGTAGGAAAACCAGAGGGAAAACGGCCAGTTGGTAGGCCAATAATGAGGTTGAGAATAATGTTAACCATGATTTGAGAGAAGTATATTATACAGGAGATGATTGGAAAACATTAGCTCAAGATAGGGATGTATGGAGAGCTTATGTCCATGTGGCCATGAACCTATGGTTTGAGTGAGAGAGAGTGATATGTACTTATATACAGAGATTAAGATGAGCATATTTTAAACGTCTGTTTGTAACATAAGTGTTTTTTATGACGGATGTAGTGAACTTGAAACTTAGTGCTGCACATAGCCTATTCCTGTCAAAAAGCGCCAAGGTGGCCACCAGGCCTAATGTATTCATCCATTGGACAAATCGAAGTCAACAGTACCACATATCTTCTCACCATGTATAATGCAAAGGGGTTTGGAATTTTTAATCTACAATCTAGCAATTAAAAATTAATTATTACCTAGCCCTGAGATTGAAAGTTTCAGAATTTCTAACCCTGCTGGGTATCGAACTAAGGAAGCAGACATGCTATCTTCTGATCTAGCATGGTGGATATAATATAAAATTATGGAATATTCACCTGAAAGGTCCGTCTCCTCAACTTAATTAATCATTTAACTGTAGCGCTTTCGGGACTTGTCCCATCATCGCCAGGATTCAAAACTGGTGTTTCACTGAAGATCTGGTAGAGGGGGTTGCATGTATTAGGTTTGTTTTCGTTTATCTGGCTATTGTTGTTGATTAATTAAGTTGAGGAGACGGACCTTTCAGGTGAATATTCCATAATTTTATATTAATTTTGAATAATACCTCAACGGAACACATCATGAATCTTATAAAAGTTGATGGTGGATATAATACCATAAAATCATTGATTATCCCTATCTACTGTATTTATGTGTGCGTAGGCCTCATCCAAGTTTTGTGTTAATAAATTGGGAGGAAAAAATATTTGTCTTTTATTTTCGCTAAGAAGCAGTGCAAAAGACAGAAGTAGGCCTACACCATTTTTAAATCTGCCAATGCAAATTCCAAAGCTTCTTTTGCCGGCTATGTAATGGTACATTCGGGCTGCGACACTCATTAACGCAAGGGTAAAAGAGACTCAGTTGGTAGGTAGGGTATTCATTGTCACTCCTGTTCACTGTGTGTAAACAACATGGGCCAATGCAGAGCAATTTATACCTCCAAATTCAACCTACAAGTGGTGCGTCATGCAGTAGAACACAGAAATAGGACAGCAGGAAGAAAGTTTGATATGGACGAAAAAAATGTGCGATGGTGGATACAAACAAAACATGCACTTGAAAACACATCACAACATCGACAATCTTTCTGTGGAAAGAAAGCAAAGTATTAACAGTTAGAAAGAGTTCTCCTGGATTACGTACAGAAAACATGGGCAGACAGATGTTTTGTATCCGTCGAAATGATGCAATTCAAAGGCTTTAAAATAGCCAAGAATATGGAAATCTCATGCAATGAATTTAAGGCAAGTTACAGCTGGGGCAAGGCGATTTATGACACTCACGATCTTGTAATTTGGCGGCATACATCAATAGCGAAGAAATTTCCCAATATGTACCAGTTATCTAGTTATTTCATGTATAAGCCACACCCTAATCTTGAAACTTATATTTTAGGTAAAAAGGTGCAGCCTATACACACATCCATCCATAGTAATTCTGCCCGAGGGCAGGTCCTTCACTGCAATCATAGCATTTTCATGCTATGCTTGCAGCGTTACTAGGGAATTGTAGGTGTGGTAGCTTCCCGTTGCTTTCCACACCGATGAAGGATGATGATGATGGCCATATGATTTTGGGGACCGTTTGGGCCTTAAAGTTTTCGTGACATTTGTCTTACAGGTGAGGAAAATCCCCGATAAAAACCTCACCCAGAAAAACTGCCCCGACCGGGAATCGAACCCGGGCCTGCTGTGTGACAAGGCAGCACGCTACCACAAGACCACAGCGGTGGACTATACACACATAAATATGGTAATATACAGGGTGGACCGCTCGAATGGACCTAATTTCAATTGCTTGTTACTGGCAAACGGTTGAAGATAGAAACTTAAAACAACGTTCATATTACAGAAAAACTCACCAAGTTTTGATATCCAGATCACCACATCTCTATATGAGCCCCAGCAGTCACTGTGACGATATCAAAGCGATGAACAATTTCTTGCCAAGTACGTTGGAGTATGTCTTCTGGAATGTTCTCAATAGCCTCTATGATGCGCTCACGAAGATCACGAAGGTCTTTGACTGGGGTGGTGTAAACTTTATCTTTGAAATAGCCCCAAGAGAAAGAAATCCAGTGGTGTTAAATCGGGAGATCTCGGGGGCCACGCGATTGGTCCTCCCCTACCAATCCAACGGCCAGGGAAAATGTTGTCCAAAGTCGTACGAACTTCATTGGACCAGTGGGGAGGAGCACCATCTTGCTGGAAAACGATGTTAGGCTGCAGTTGTTCAATTTGTGGAAAGAAGAACTGCTCCAGCATGTCAAGATATGTGGTACCACGAACAGTTTTCTCGGCGAAGAAAAACGGTCCAATGACCTTATTATGTGACAAACTGCACCAAACATTCATCTTCGGACTATCACGAACATGCTCTTGAATAGCGTGAGGATTCTCCGATCCCCAGATCCGCACATTATGCCGGTTTACCTTGCCTGACAAATGGAAAGTGGCTTCGTCCGAGAAGAAAATCTTGGTCATGAAGTCAGGATCAGCGCCGAGACGGTCCAGCATCGTATTGGCGAATTCCACTCGTTTCGGCATGTCATTCGGCTCCAGACGTTGCACTAACTGCACTTTATATGCGTGCAGTTTGAGGCGTTTGTGGACAATCCGTTGTAATGTCGATTTTGGTATTTGAAGTTCCCGCGAAGCTCTTCTTAATGACTTCCGGGGGCTTCGCTCAAATGCGGCTTGAACATTTGCTACCATTTCATCGGATGCTCTGCGACCACCACCATGCTTCTTCAACACAGATCCTGTAGCTAATAATGTATCACGCCACTTCTTTATGCTTCTAGCAGTTGGAGCATCACGGTTAAACACACGCCGGAACTCCCTTTGAACTCTAATGATTGATTTAAACTCCGCATACCACAAAACAGCTTGCGCTTTCATCTGCGGAGTCGCCATTTTCACAAACAATTAAATCTAAGAACGAGAAACGTATCTTTGTGCCATCTACCGACAGGATTCGAAACTTGGTGAGTTTTTCTGTACTATGAACGTTGTTTTAAGTTTCTATCTTCAACCGTTTGCCAGTAACAAGCAATTGAAATTAGGTCCATTCGAGCGGCCACCCTGTATGTTTAAAAAAAGCTGAAATAAGAATTAATGTACAAAACTAAAATAATAATACTGCTGAAATGATAAAATTATTAATTTCATTGTTTAATAGCATGTCTGACTGACATCATAGATTTAATTCATGCCTACAAAAAAAAAATATATGTCTACTATATAGTTCTACTCAACCTCAAGAAAACAACTGAAGTACTACTTGATAAGAGAAATAAAATACATTAAGGAAATTGAAACTAAAGGTTGACTGTAGGAAGTAAGTAAGATGCAACACATCACTTAATTTATTAAGATTGAGGAATTGCATCACACTAACTACATGATTCCTTATTGGGTCAATTGCTAGACAGCATCCATTTCAGATGGTCTTAGCTCTTTGGAGCAATCATGTTGTGGATTTATTATCATCAATAATTACCTTGGCACAAATGAGGAATGAAAGAGGGGCATAGGAGCTTCTTGTAGGAAAATCAGAGGGAAAACACCCAGTTGGTAGACCAAGAATGAGTTGGGAGAATAACATTAACCATGATTTGAGGGAAGTAGATTATACAGAAGATGACTGGTAAACATTTGTTCAGGATAGGGATGCATGGAGAGGTTATGTCTGTGCAGCCATGAACCTATGGGTTTGATAGTGCCAGTGAGTTAGTTTAGATTACACTAAAGAGCTGGTTCCTATCTGCCCTAGATAGTTTTTTTTTCTATTACATATATGACTGATCAGCTTTTATGATAGCCTGGTGTTTGGGCCCAATTCCATATGTACATACCGACTATCCTGGTAAGTTGTATGGTATAGGTATTTTCTCATAAGTAATATTGTTTTTTAAACAAAATTTTATTGGATTTTTTTTCTTTAAGAAATTTAAATACTCTTTCTAACAAGGGAACTGTTAATCATTGAATGCTAAAACCTATTACCCATCCAAGTGTTTTGTGCAGGCGGAAAATATGTTGACTAACAAACTGTCTTTCTCTTTCTATTCCATACTATGTTGCCACTTCCTGTCCTTTGAATTATATTGTTTGATTGGCAGGTATACAGCTGACAAATACAATGTATTTTAATGATCCGTCATTCTGCGTGGTCAGTGGCAGAATGACTAACTTGACAACCCTGTTACTTTTGGGGTTACGCCTAGGAATGAGCTGTCCCTTCCTTGCCCTTCTCATTGCATGTTGCCACTTGTGATTTATTGTCAGGCTGGTAATGGAGAGACGACAAATACTGTGATTTTAAATGATCCGACCGCTTGAGCGTTCCATGCTTAAATGACTAATTTGACAACCATGTTAAGATCTTTCACACGTGTTTAGGGATTCTCCCACCACATTTGAAGTTGAAAAATTTCAATACGTGATCGGATGTACAGTTTTCTCCTACATCCCTTCTACAGATTCAGTAGATCGGCGACACTAGTGCTAAAACTCTCCCCCCTTGCCCGTGAACAGTTAACTTGGATGTGTAATACATTGAAATTTCTCCCAGAAAAGTGTTATAATGTACCAGGGTCATGTCCAAAAAATTGTCTTTTTAACTGCAAGGCACAAAAATTGAAGCTAGAATATAGCGAGGAGATACTAAAGGCCAACACGCACACACTATTGAGTAACACTAAGAAATTAGGACTGGAAGTAAATATCAGTAAAACTAAATACATGGTCACACGTAGAAATACATTATATAATGGAAATGGACAGCTAATGACAAATGAGGGAAATTTTGAGGAATTGGCTGAATTCAAATACCTAGGAACAATAATCACAAATAGGAATGAGATGCACAGAGAAATTAACATAGGCTTAATTCTGGAAATGCATGCTATTATGCATTGCAGAGACTTTTGATTGTCCCAACTCCTTTCAAAAACGCTAAGCTGAAAATATATAAACTATTATTCTACCAGTTATATTATATGGGTGCGAAACATGGACTCTTACTTTAAGGGAGGAAAGGAGATTACGAGTATTTGAGAATAAAGTTCTTAGGAAAGTTTTTGGACCAAAGAGAGATGAACAGACAGGTGAATGGAGAAGACTACATAACAGTGAACTACATGGTCTTTATAGGAAGCCAGATATAATAAGAACAGTTAAGTCCCGTAGACTGCGATGGGCAGGACATGTTGCGCGTATGGGGAATGAAAGACGTGCATGGAAACTTCTTGTAGGAAAGCCAGAAGAAAAACGCCCAGTTGGTAGACCAAGAATGAGGTGGGAGAACAACATTAACTATGATTTGAGGGAAGTAGATTATACAGGGAATGATTGGAAAGCATTAGCTCAGGATAGGGATGTATGGAGAGCTTATGTCCGTGCGGCCATGAACCTACGGGTTCGATAGTGCCAGTGAGTAAGTAAGTAAGAATCTAGCAATATCAATCCACTGTATGGAGAAAATGGACTCCCTCCATAGTAACAGTGAAAGTTATCCAATCTACCAATTAATGAGTTGTACTACTTCCTTATAATTTTGTTTAGTTGTTTCTTGACTCACCTCATACTTCTTAACTCCCTTGCATATCTAGATTTCGTCACTGTATTTGTGTTATTCTCAATGCTGTTCATGTTCACAACTGACATCCAATGGTCTCTTCTCCTGGAGACCATTGGACGTCAGTTGTGAACGTGAACAGCATTGAGAATGTCACAAATACAGTGACGAAATCTAGATATGCGATGGAGTTAAAAAGTATGAGGTGAGTCAAGAAACAACTAATCAAAATTAAAATAAACCTCATAGTGTCATTTCCTACCTACATAACTTACTTCCTTATAGTTTAAAAGAGAGTTGGCGCTGAATTTTAATGCCTTGTAGTTAAAAAGGCAGATAATTTTTTGGACATACCCTTGGCACATCACAACGCTTCTCTGGAAAAAAATTCAAGTTAGGTTTCAACATGCAGTGGTTGACAGTTCCCTTGTAAGTACATAGCATTAGATTCCATGGTCTTGAGCCATCTTTCAGCGAGGTTTGTTATCCTCTGACGGTACCAGTTTCTGATTTTTGATGCGAAGAATTCACTGAAACACTTCCACAGCTTCAATGTTTTCGAATTTCACATAAGAAATGGGTCAAGGATTGAAACAGATGGTAATCTCAAGGCACAAGATCAGAGCTATATGATGGGTGTGATAGCAGTTCAATTCCTCCCAATTCTTTAATTTTTTGTCATGGTTGTTCATGCAGTCTGGGGTATAGTTAGGTTTGAACCTGCAACCTTAAATTTCGTGAACTCATTCCAGTTATTGAGAATAAAGATCTGGATCGACTGCACAACCGTTTGAAACAAAGTTCCAGTGAATTACACCTTCAAAATCCATTACATTAAGAACCAACATAGCTTATGAGAAAACCTAATATTTAATTTTAGGAAGTGATATTTTGAGGTAATTTTAATTATATTATTTTTAGTCAGATCATCTTACCTCAATATTAATGTTGATTTGTTCTTGGACATGTTTCATTGTCTGGACAAGCTGATGATAAAACAGAATTGTTTTGAAACATGTCCAAGAACAAATCAACATTAATATTGAGGTAAGATGATCACATGTCCAAGAACAAATCAACATTAATATTGAGGTAAGATGATCAGACTAAAAATAATATATAATAATACAAGCTGACGATAAAACAGAATTGTTTTGAAACATGTCCAAGAACAAATCAACATATTGAGGTAAGATGATCAGACTAAAAATAATATATAATAATACAAGCTGACGATAAAACAGAATTGTTTTGAAACAATGTCCAAGAACAAATCAACATATTGAGGTAAGATGATCAGACTAAAAATAATATATAATAATACAAGCTGATGATAAAACAGAATTGTTTTGAAACATGTCCAAGAACAAATCAACATTAATATTGAGGTAAGATGATCAGACTAAAAATAATATATAATAATACAAGCTGATGATAAAACAGAATTATGATCAGACTAAAAATAATATATAATAATACAAGCTGATGATAAAACAGAATTGTTTTGAAACATGTCCAAGAACAAATCAACATTAATATTGAGGTAAGATGATCAGTCTAAAAATAATATAACCTAATATTTAATGAAATAGTGATATTGAGCACAGTTTATGGATGTTGTCATTTCATTTTTATGATCAAAAAGAATATGTTGTGTCAGTATTCAAATTATTTATTAAAAGAATACTGTTAGTGAAGTGTTATTAAACAATTGCTTGGTGTGTTTTTGAATAATGTTATCTTTTGCATAGGAGGAAATGAATTTCGTGCACTGGCAAGTGAAACTGTAAAAGATGTTACTGAAACGGAATGCATTGTAATCCGACGCTGTTATCATAAGTCAATATAGATAACTTAATGGATTCTGTTATCATCATCAGTAAAGTATGAGCATTTATACTTCATCTAGCTTATTTGCTTCAGTCTCTTCTTATAATTCATGGTAAAAAATGCAGTCTGACATTTTTGTTTCTGGAAAAGATATTGTGTCTGTTGCAGTTGAAATAGCAAATGAAAAACACTTGCGTAAACTTAATCAAAACGAACCTCTTTTAGACATAATAGAGTCTCTGTGCACTGAATTCCATTTGCCAAATGACTCAGGAATCTATGCATTGCAATTCATGAGAGATGATGGTGGTGAAAATAAATATGTTACAGAAGAAAATCGAAATGAAATAAAGAATGGATCTATTTTAAGATTAGTTTTATCTCCTACTGAAATTGCAAAAAAAATTATTATTAGCTTAAATCCTGATATATCAGATTCAGGGGCAAAGCTGTGGGCCCTGGAGAAAGTATCGACACTCAGTGCAGATCCAGTGTTTGCTAAAGCCTTTCTTGCAAGTAGTGGATTTCGGATAATTACAGATTTAACATTAAATAAGTCAGAACCACCAGTTCATATAACCTATTGTCTCCAATGCATTGTGTGGCTTTTAAATCATCATCTAATTCCTTCATTAGAAGATAAAATTGTAAAAAAGTTGATAGAATATATTAACAGTAAAGAACATTTACCACTGAAACTCATCGAGTGTTGCCTTATATTGTTGGAGAAAACTGTTAAAAACAAAAAGAATAATGCTGTAGAATTTGGTATTCCTGATCTAATTCACCATCTTTGGAATCGAGAAAATCCAAGTATTCAAGAGAAAGCTTTAGCTTTGATTAATACTTTAGCTCAAGGAAATGATCAAACCAAAATTCTCGGTTTGATGCTTTCAAGACAAATTAGGGAAACTATATATGCAAACATACTGACAAACAAAGTATCACGTGCAATAGCTCATGAACTTTACGTTTATCAGACTTTAATTCTCGGTATATATGAAAAAGATTTAAAAACAAAAATTGATCCCACTGGAGTAGATTCTAAAGTTATTGAAGAAATCACAAATATTCTTGTGTCTGCTGAAGATGATTTGCAGAACATGCAAGGCAGCATTGCGTCACTTGCAGATGAAACCCAGAATGTGGGACTTGTAGACAAAGACATGCCTGAAGTCATATCTAGAGGGAAATCATTTTTTAAAGGAGCATTTGCCTCTAATACTTCATCCGTTCAACTAACGAGGAAAGTTACTTATGTTAGATCCAAATCAACACCTCTGCCAGACGTGGGGCACAAAAAGAAATTTAACAGACAATCTCTAATGATAAACTTCAGCGAGAAATCTGGTTTACCTGCTCCAATTAGTAAATTTACTCTTAACTGCATTTCACATTTTGCTAAACGTTATCGCAAAACTTTTGTGAGAGTCGTGTTGGAGGAAGAAGCTTTTTCACGGCCATTTCTATCAACTTGTGAAGAATTAGTGAGACTTTTATGTGAATTATTAAGCATAGGAAAAGCTCCAACACGGGACGGAGAATTATATCAACCTATGGTATTTACGGCAACGGGCGAAAGACCATTCATGGAAGAATTGTTTTGTCGTGCAGCACTGCTGATGGGAAGAACTCGCAGGGAAATGAAGGCACATACTCCTAGTGACATGGAAAAGGTAAGGATTATTCTACTAATAGAATTAATCAATACTTTTAAAATTCATTACAAAACACTGTTGAGGTCACTATGTAAAAGATAAAATATAAAATTGGTACCTGAGATCTGTCATCCTCAACTATTTAACTTCATTAATAAGGCTAATGAGTTATAATAATTATTAGAGGCTTTATCAGGTAGCAAAATGCTTGACTGTGAGCCTCTCTAACATCTCCTATATGATGATGTTGAGTGATTCCGGGTTCTGTGGCCGTGGTCCATAGTTGGTGTTGATACCAGACGTTTCGCCCTCAACTGCGGAGGGCATCTTCAGTGGCGAGTGCTTCTAGGCGTGTTTCCTGGTCGGAAGCTCTACTTAGAGTGAACGCTGCAGGTGTTGTATTGATACTAGTGGTGGGAGCAGGGTGAGCGGGCGTGGCTCTTGCTGATTGGCTAATGGTCGTCTCCTTGTTGTCCCTAGTGTTGATGCATTTATTTTCTAGTGTACGGTACCAGGCCTTAGACAGTTTAATACCTTCCTCTTTTCTGTTAATATTTTCCTTATGCTTGTGTATTTCTATAGCCTCTCGATATAATCTAGGGAAATAATAGGAAGTTGTGGCTAAAACTTGTGTATCATCGAATAGAATCTGGTGTCCATTCATAATGGCATGTTCTGCTACAGCCGATTTATCCATTTCTCCTTGTCTGCAGTTTCTTTTGTGTTCTGATAAACGGGTGGCTATACTTCTTTTTGTGGTCCCTATGTATGGTTTACCACACGAACAAGGAAGTCGATATACGCCGCAAGTGGAGAGAGGTGGCCGAGGATCCTTAGCTGAGCGAAGGCAGTCTTCTATTTTCTTGTAGGTCTGTAAACTGTTTTTATGTTGTATTTTCGTAGGAGTTTTCCGATACGATCTGTGACTCTTTGTACATATGGTAAGTAGGCTATGCTGGTTGAGGGTGTGTTATCCATTCTGACGTGCTGTCTTCGTGGATGTATGGTTTGTCTTATTTCCTTGGATGTGTAGCCATTTTTCTGGAAACAATTGAACAGATGGTGTTGTTCTTGTTTAAGGTGTTGTGGTTGGCATAACTTAGTCGCTCTGTCGAACAGTGTCTTAATGACACCTCGCTTTTGTCTTGGATGGTGGTTAGAGTCTTTGTGCAGATATCGGTCTGTGTGTGTAGGTTTTCTGTAAACTGTATGTTGAATTTCCCCATTGCCAGTCCTTATTATTTGAACATCCAGGAAAGGAAGTCTTCCATTATCTTCTTTTTCCATAGTGAACTGTATTTTGTTGTGTCTGCTGTTAAGGTGTTGAAGGAAACGTTCCAATTCTTCACTGCCATGTCTCCATACTACGAATGTGTCATCAACATAGCGAAACCAATGTTCTGGAGACTTGGGAGCTGTTTTTAGTGCTTCTGTTTCGAATTTCTCCATGAAAAAATTCGCTACTACTGGGCTTAGAGGACTGCCCATGGCTACTCCGTCGGTCTGTTCATAGTAGCTGTTGTTCCATTGGAAGTAAGTAGTAGTTAGTACATGCCTGAATAAATTGGATATTTCTTCTGTGAAAATCTGTCTAATGTAGTCCATGGTCTCATTTACTGGCACCATGGTGAAAAGGGAAACCACATCGAAGCTAACCAGTATATCTTGAGATGTTACGTTTATATTCCGTAGTCTCTCAATGAATATAAACGGAATATAAACGTAACATCTCAAGATATACTGGTTAGCTTCGATGTGGTTTCCCTTTTCACCATGGTGCCAGTAAATGAGACCATGGACTACATTAGACAGATTTTCACAGAAGAAATATCCAATTTATTCAGGCATGTACTAACTACTACTTACTTCCAATGGAACAACAGCTACTATGAACAGACCGACGGAGTAGCCATGGGCAGTCCTCTAAGCCCAGTAGTAGCGAATTTTTTCATGGAGAAATTCGAAACAGAAGCACTAAAAACAGCTCCCAAGTCTCCAGAACATTGGTTTCGCTATGTTGATGACACATTCGTAGTATGGAGACATGGCAGTGAAGAATTGGAACGTTTCCTTCAACACCTTAACAGCAGACACAACAAAATACAGTTCACTATGGAAAAAGAAGATAATGGAAGACTTCCTTTCCTGGATGTTCAAATAATAAGGACTGGCAATGGGGAAATTCAACATACAGTTTACAGAAAACCTACACACACAGACCGATATCTGCACAAAGACTCTAACCACCATCCAAGACAAAAGCGAGGTGTCATTAAGACACTGTTCGACAGAGCGACTAAGTTATGCCAACCACAACACCTTAAACAAGAACAACACCATCTGTTCAATTGTTTCCAGAAAAATGGCTACACATCCAAGGAAATAAGACAAACCATACATCCACGAAGACAGCACGTCAGAATGGATAACACACCCTCAACCAGCATAGCCTACTTACCATATGTACAAAGAGTCACAGATCGTATCGGAAAACTCCTACGAAAATACAACATAAAAACAGTTTACAGACCTACAAGAAAAATAGAAGACTGCCTTCGCTCAGCTAAGGATCCTCGGCCACCTCTCTCCACTTGCGGCGTATATCGACTTCCTTGTTCGTGTGGTAAACCATACATAGGGACCACAAAAAGAAGTATAGCCACCCGTTTATCAGAACACAAAAGAAACTGCAGACAAGGAGAAATGGATAAATCGGCTGTAGCAGAACATGCCATTATGAATGGACACCAGATTCTATTCGATGATACACAAGTTTTAGCCACAACTTCCTATTATTTCCCTAGATTATATCGAGAGGCTATAGAAATACACAAGCATAAGGAAAATATTAACAGAAAAGAGGAAGGTATTAAACTGTCTAAGGCCTGGTACCGTACACTAGAAAATAAATGCATCAACACTAGGGACAACAAGGAGACGACCATTAGCCAATCAGCAAGAGCCACGCCCGCTCACCCTGCTCCCACCACTAGTATCAATACAACACCCGCAGCGTTCACTCTAAGTAGAGCTTCCGACCAGGAAACACGCCTAGAAGCACTCGCCACTGAAGATGCCCTCCGCAGTTGAGGGCGAAACGTCTGGTATCAACACCAACTATGGACCACGGCCACAGAACCCGGAATCACTCAACATCATGATTACCGGCCGTGAAAGCCTGCATTCAACTATCTCCTATATGAGTTCCTAGAACACTTAGGATAAAGTCAGTAAGCCACCCTATGTATATTCTTGCATGTTTGGCTAAGCATTATTGGCCTGCATGAGCTATTAACATCAGTCGGAGTTGTAATTGAGGATGGGCGTGTTTATGCTCAAAACTGCGGTTTCATGAAAAGCACAAAATTTATGAGGTGAGTTTTCAAAAAAATGTTCGATAGATTTAAATGTCAACAGGATGTCTACCTTTTACAAATGAAATAAAGTATTTCTTCAAAGTATACCTGTGCTTATTTAGTTATTTTATTCAAAATATATTTGTGCTTCATATTTCAAGAGAAAAATATGCTCAGACTGAGACTTGAACCCAGGACCTTTGACTTTCTGGGCCAGTGCTCTACCGACTGAGCTACTGGGGCGAGTTACAATCTAAACATAAATTTTTCTCTTATATATGTTATAAATTCCCACGCACCAAATTCTATGAAACCTTTGTTCCTATCTTTGCAAATGGTGGCTTCTTTATTAAGACACTAATTTGGGAATTTTTATATTACAAGTCAGTATGGCATCTTTCGATGTTTTTATTTTTCATTTCATACATCTCAATGATGGATAAATCATATTTTAAGAGAAAAATTATACGTCTAGACTGAGACTCGAACCCAGAACCTATGGCTTTCCTGGCCAATGCTCTATGACTGAGCTACCGGGGCAAGTTACAATCCAAACCCAAATTTTTCTCTTTATATGTTGTAAATTCCCACGCACCAAATGCTATGAAACCTTTGTTCCTATATTTGCTATTTTGTGCTTATTTGGTAATTTTATTCTAATAGAGAATTTTTGGTCATAACAAAATATTTGCACCTTTTTAACTTATCTGCCCATGATAATAACACCTCTCATCTATAATGGCAATCATTTTGGAAAATTGAGCTTGACCTCCTAAACTCAAGATTGATATGTTTTTCAATATGTATTACATACCTTGAGAGAATGTCCTGTTGTCAATATTCACAACTGTTAGAGGGTTGTTGGTTTGCCTTTTGTCCTCTGTTATTTTTGTACCATTCATTCTTATATGTGGAGTGTGAAAATAAAAATATTCTTCATAAAGGTGTATTTATAAGTTACTGATACTCAAATTGGCCTATTGCATGCCCTTATAAAATTAGAAACTAATGTAAGATATTTGTGGGTTTAACTGGGCAGCCCAACAAAATTATTTCATTTCTAGCCCACATTTCCTACAAACTAATTGATCCAGAATGTGTAGATTTTTATTCAATTAACAGTGTCTTAAATTTGTCCTACCCACTGTAGTTGGTCCTGGTGGATGCATGGTTACCATATTCATCTTCTGTGGTTCAGAGGTTGACAAATTCACACCTAGAAAGGGTGGATACATTTTTTAAGAGCTTAAGAAACCTAAGCATTGCTTTCTTCAGAAGGTCCTGTGTCATAGATTTATAGCATATAAAAGAACCTCAAGCTTGAAATAAGAGGCCTTCAAGAAAAATTTTTTGGCTCTTTCACACCCAGATTTAAATTGTCACACTAATGACCTGAGATATTAAGAGTGACATTAAATAAAATACACTACTACATTCTACTCGTTGCAAGAAGTCAACATGAGTGCACTTTCTAGATTTTAAAAAGACAACGTAAAATATGTAAAACCTAAAGTGTATTGACTAAGATAATAAAATTATTTATATTGACTATTTAACTCATGCCCCAAATGGGAGTAAATGACCAATCACATTTCAATGATTTTTTATTTACAACCAATCACAGTCGTGTTTCGCCTAAAATTTACCAACTAAAGTTTATCATAATAAAGAAAGCACCTCCTTTTTAACATTCTGAATAGGTCAAAGCATTATTTTGCAGTGACTGACTCTCTAAGAAATACGGTTACCAGATTGTATATATAGTGCATGAATGTCAGCAGAAAGCGCATGCGTTAGATAATATAAAAACATTTGTAACAATTGATTATACCACAAAAAAAAAAGAAAATACTGTTTGCACTTTCTTAAATTATTTTCCAGGAAATGACGTTGCGGAAAAATATAATTGACATATTTACATCATAGGACATCAAATTAATTAATACCTATAACATTAGTTATAAATTTCTCCACTAGGGTGCATTCTTACAACATTGCGATCCTTTGGCAATAAATAATATGATCTGGTTGCAGTGATGAACAAAGGAAGGAAATGAAGCATACCAATCGTTTCTCATTTGTTTTCAAACATCACCATATACATTAAATATATAAATATTTTAAAATGACTATAGTTAAATAATGATTTATGAGTAAACAGCTTAATTTTATTCGTTAAATAGTCCTAACAAATGCCACTCTTGATTTCCAAATTATCTAGATAAATTCACTCCTCACTTCGTGAGTTGTGAATTTATCGATAATTTGGAAATACAATAGGAAGTAGCATTATGAGGTTTTACTTAATAATAAGTTTTGTCTATGTAATTCTTATATCTGTTAGACTTTTTTTTATGCCTCAATTTGTCCTTTTTGGACATTTCTGGTGTTCTCTCCTGGCATTGGCATAATTGTAACCCACTTTTGAGGTTGGGGCGCCTGGAAGTTATGGTTACGAATGTTTCAAGGCTTGTTAGCCTCATTTTCAGTAGTTACAGACTGGTTTTTTTCCAAGTTGTCGGCCCTGGATCTCGACTTCAGCTCCCTCTTTCTGTAGTCCAAAGAACTTTCATTCCTTTCCTTGGGAATTTCAAAATTCGTAATTCTCTCCTTGTTCTTCTGTATGTAGATTTTTTCCCCATATGGTAAGTTTGTTCATGTTTTCTATTTTAATCATTTTGTGTTTTTCTGACCAAACATGAGCAGCTACTGCAGATTTTTCTACTTCCCCTTTTTTACATTTCTTATGTGTTCTTTGTTTTCCCTATGTATATCTCATCACATTCTGTAGATTTTATTTGATATATTCAAATATTCTCTGACTTCTGATGTGATATTGTATTTTAGTGAGTATATGGCTTGTATAGCTGAGATTGAATCACAAAATATAACAGCTTTAGAGAATGAATGTTGTCTGACACAAAGTTGGGAGAGTATTATGCAGATTGCCTCTATTTAACTTTTATAGGAATTAATCACTATGAGGTTTAATTTATGGTGACATTAAATGTGTCTTACCTCTCCTCATATAAATTTTCTAAGTAATATACGAGGAGAGGTAAGAAACATTTAATGTCACCATAGATTGCCTCTAGTTCACCACCATAGTTATTTGTAAAACTACATATATTAATAAGAACAAAATTAAATAATTAAATTAGTAAGACTTTGTAAAAGTTAAAAGATCTCAGTCGTCCTCATCTATATAATGCTGTGAAATATCAAGATGGCCTTTCAGAACATATGTTCCATCTTCTGCTTGTATGATGTAAGCAGAAGATGGAACATATGTTCCGAAAGGCAATCTTGATATTACACAGCATTATATAGATGGGGATGACTAAGATTTCTGGTACCAATTTTATTTATTTTTTAACTTTTACATAGCGACCTCAACAGTGTTCATAAAGAATTTTAAAAGTACAGTGAAAGCTCCTTATTTGCGGGTTAAAAAATTGCGACACAGTTCCTGTGTTCGTGGCTAAAAATTTCTTTATTCGCGGATCCAGTCGGTATATTAGAAGGATTAGTATTCTTTATTAATGCATCGGTAACCTTTTTTACTGCAGGCACATGTGGACAAATTAATATCAAAGTAAAACAAACCTTATTTTCACTAAGCCTAAAGTTTGTTCTTAAAAGGCACCGCCGCAGTATTTTGCAAGCCGCTATGTTCGTTGGTAAATGCTGCCCTTGCCACAATCAGTGTTTTGTTTCAACTTGTCATTCGTTGCAATAATTTTGATTGAATAACACGTGTCTTTTCTGATTTGTTGCCAATTTATAATGTTGAGTAAAAGGAAAGAAAATTAATTCCGAAGCTGAAAAAAGTAGCATTGCCGCTTAAAGTAAAAATATAAATTTGACCATTTATACGCATTGGTGAGTCGTTTGCATCTGTATCACACTGTTTCAATGTTAATGAATAAAGAAATCCGATGACAAAATAAGGAATTCTATCACAGAATTCACAGCTGAATATCAATCTTAATTGAAAGACCTTTAAAAAAGCAGCAAAACAGGAAAAAAATTACTAAGTTCTTTAAGCCCTTGCCTAAACCTGACAGTAATAATTAATAGAAATTGTTCAAATAATTGATTTTTATTTTGATAATTTTTATTTTATTTTGGAACCTTGGAACGTATCCCCTATATACCCATACAAATTACCATTCCATATTCGCGTCATATTTGTGGAACATATCCCCTGTGAATAAGGAGCTTTTACTGTATAGTAAAACTTTTTACAACAAAAAAATTGATACATGCAATAACTCAAAATGTCAAGAAAGCTTTGTAATTGTGCCTTAGATGACTGAAACAACTTATAAAAATAGAAGTATAAATATGTTTCTAATTTTGTTCCTAAGAGTGACATAGATATAGAAAATTGTGATATTCTAAATATTTAAAATATGTCATTGTCTGAAGAGTGTTATTTGTTACAGGTAATGAGAGTTGTGCGTCGTCAGTTGATAGAAGCATTGAATAAAAAACCCGAGTCATTGGAGAAACTTGATGAAACATTGCGCATGTTCCCTTATTCAGTGATTGCAGAGATCTGGCAATCAGAGTATGAAGAGAGAGAAAAAAAACAACTTGAGCAATGCCCTCCTATCTTACAACTGAAACAACAACTTACTAAATCTATACTTGATTTGATTGAACAACAGAGAGTCAATATGTTGTTAAGAGGAGCAAAATTCCCAAAATACACTGCAAGGGGCCAGGTAATTTTCATTATCATTTCTCATATCCCCAATTAAAGTGTCATGCTTAGATATAAACTTACAGTGTCCTCGATCTTGCCATATCTTATCGTAGTTACTTCCATTCACGTTACCCCTCTTATTTCCAAGTATTAGGCCAAGGCCTGTTACGATCCTATAGAAAATTTTCCCTCCAGCGTTTCATAAAACGGCCCAGAGATCTTCGTCCCCTTGGTATATAATTATAAACAGCTTTGGGGATCCGATTTGAACTCATTCTTCTAGATGGTGTTTCCAATTTAGTTGGTACTGATCCATATTTGGTTCGTCTTCCGGGCTTATAGGCCGTGGTCTGGTTGTCTTCTTACTCGACGTTTCGTCTACTGCTGCGGTAGACATCATCAGGAGATACTGCGTGCTTTATGTGAACTCCTCAACAGTCGGCTGCAGACTGGCTGGTCGTTGGAAACTGTCCCTCTGTTTATAGCTAAATCCCGGGTGGAGGGGAGGTTTTCTGCGCGCACCGAGTTTTGCGCTGTATTGCCGTGTGCAGAAGTCATAGGCTTCGTTGTCGTGTTATGCAGTGCTGGGATCCAAATTTTGTTTATCTTCAAGGTTTCTTCTTTTTTGTTGAAGGAATTTTTATGTTTATATATTTCTATGGCTTCTCTGTATAGTCTGGTGTAGTAATGTGATGTTTGTGATAATACCTGGGTATCTTTAAATCTTATAATATGTTGTTGGTTGTTCATCAAGTGTTCCGCTACGGCCGATTTTTCATTTTGTTTTAACCTGCAGTATCTCATGTGTTCTTGTAATCGTGTGTTGATCATTCTTTTTGTTGTACCGATGTACACCTCTCCACAACTGCACGGATACGATATATACCGGCATGACTCAAAGGATCTCTAGTGTCTTTGGCTGGGCGCAGTATATTGCTGATTTTTTGTCCACCCGGGATTTAGCTATAAACAGAGAGACAGTTTCCAACGACCAGCCAGTCTGCACCCGACTGTTGAGGAGTTCACAGAAAGCACGCAGTATCTCCTGATGATGTCTACCACAGCAGTAGACGAAACGTCGAGTAAGAAGACAACCAGACCACGGCCTATAAGCCCGGAAGACGAACCAAATATGGATCAAGACGCCGCCGCTGAAAGCCTACAATTATATATTAGTTGGTACTGTTTAAAATATTCCAAAATTGGTGTAGTCTTCAATTATTTTAAGATATCGGTGTTCCTTTTCCGATCCCATCTGGTGTAACCCACTGTTCTGCGCATGAATCTCATTTCACAAGCCATTATTCTGCTTTCATGTTGTCTTTTTAGTGTCCATGCTTCACTACCATAGGTCAACACTGGTCTAGCCAAAGTGCTATATAAATGTAATCTGGTGTTTTTTTGTACAAGGGATGGTTTCATAACTTGATTAATAATTCCCAAACTTTTATTATAACTAGTAATTTTTTCAGGGATATCCTTTTCATCCCAGATAGAGAGATAATATCCAAGATATTTAAATTGATTAGATCTCTCTAAAATTTATTCTAGAGACAGATTTTACTTTGTATGGGGTCCTTCCCATGAAATGCCATAATTTTAGTTTTGTTAATTGATATTTCCATATTAAATTTGGCACCTATTAGGGGCACGCCGTAGCGTAGTGGTTAAGGCACTGCACTACAAGCCGGAAGGTCGAGGGTTCAAGTCCCGGTGGGGTCAGGATTTTTAAACTGACCCAAACCTTCTGGCGGCACTATGGCCCTGAGGTCGACTCAGCCTCTAACGGAAATGAGTACCAGACGCTTGTTCTGGGGTAAAGGCGGCCGTCACGCAGGGCTGACAACCCGGCTGACATCAAGTGCCGATTGTCTAGAAATAGTGGGAGCCTTAACCTCCCACTACCCCAAGGGCCTTCTGAGGCCTGTAGTGGGAATACTTTACTTTACTTTACCTATTTTTTGTAAATTATAAATTGATCGTTGCAAATCATTAATTTTTCACGTCTAGACAATAATATTGTCTTATGGAGCAATTCTTTTCTAGTAAACATGTATTTTTATGTGAGACTGATTTATTAGTTAATTAATTTGAAATAAATAATTAAGTTAAATAGTTTCATATTATTCTACCAGTTATATTATATGGATGCAAAACATGGACTCTTACTTTAAGGGAGGAAAGGAGATTATACGAGTATTTGAGAATAAAATTCTTAGGGAAATTTTTGGACCAAAGAGAGAGGAAAGACAGGTGAATGGAGAAGACTGCATAACAGTGAATTACATGGTCTTTATAGGAAGCCAGATATAATGAGAACAGTTCGTAGCTAAGTCTTGTAGACTGTGATGGGCAGGACATGTGGCATGAATGGGGAATGAAAGAGGTGCATGGAAGCTTCTTGTAGGAAAACCAGAGGGAAAATGCCAGTTGGTAGACCAAGAATGAGGTGGGAGAATAACATTAACTATGATTTGAGGGAAGTAGATTATACAGGGGATGACTGGAAAACATAGGCTCAGGATAGGGGTATATGGAGAGCTTATGTCTGCATGGCCATGAATCTATGAGTTCGATAGTGCCAGTTAGTTTGTTAGTTTCATTCATAACTTTGTCAAGGAAAGGAGTGCATGATTTTTAAAAAAAATATCATTATAGAACATATAATTATCACGCAATTATTTAATGAAGTTGGAGGGTGAAATAGATTTTTGGAACAGAGGAGATAGTACTGAACCAACCCCTATCAACGAAACATGTTTTGACACATACATCTGTGGTCAAAAAAGATATGCAGTTAATATAATGTGTGGTATAGAATGTTCTGAAGCTACTGGCGTTTCTGTGGTCAGAATTTATAAAATTTCAAATGTTAATTGTTCTTTAGTAACCACGTTAGAATGATCCACAAATTAGATTTAGTAGCAGTAGTTGCAGTAAAATTATGTTGCTATTGTACTTATGCTAGGAGAAAAAGAGGGAGATATGTTTCCATCTCTGTCACTCAGCCTGCGACGTCAAGTGGCTACAGCTTACCATAAGTGCAATATTATTTTCTAGACATGAAAAACCCCTACAGTCCTAGGAATTTCTTTTGGTAATTTTCCACTCACTTTTAATGTCAATGTATTCTTTAGAATATTCTATTATCCTCCATTCTAATAACATGATCAAATCATCACATCCCGTTTTTTTTATTTTCCATCTTGTAGTTTCTCAACTCCTAGCTCATTATCTCATATTTTTTTGTTTTCCTTATTCTGTCACTTCTTGTTTTCTGTACTCCAAATAAATTACACTTTCATATACTCAATCATGCTAGTGGTCGCAATTTTTTGTGTTTCACAACGAAACTAAGTAAATGCTATTAAAATAAACTGAGGAAAATATTCTCCAAAAAATGAGGAAAATTCGACCATTAGAAGTAGGGGTTGAAATTCTTCTTCTTCTTCTTCCTTCCAAGTATTAGGCCAAGGCCTGTTACGATCCTATAGAAAATTTTCCCTCCAGAACCGGGAAATTCTCATATAAGACTTGAAAGCATAATAATAGTCCCTTCGATTGGTTGCTGGCCAAAGGAAGGCAAGACCAGTGATGGGGCTGCCATCATATAGCCTCTAGTCAGGCTTTTCTGGAGAAGAAATGGAAGAAAGGAAAGACTCCCTAGCCCTCGGATGCCCTAATAGCGTCGGGGTCGAAAAAAACAAGAGTTAACCAAGAGAGGTTAGATAGTAAAGTTAAAAGAGTGCAAAACACAAGTAAGTGGAAGAAATGTTTTGCTCAGCTTGGGCACCTTGTGATCGCCATCCACATATCCCCTAGATGAGGACCCCTGAGGTAGGGGTTGAAATTCAAAATTAAAAATTGACTCTAGCAACTGTCGTGTTTAGTTCATCTTATTGTATACCATACAATTTAATTAACCCAAATTGGCAATGTATCCTATAAGATACTTTGGTTTAATTTATTTAATATTTTTAATAAAATAATTGAAAAATCGATTAATAGATATTATTTAAATTGCTATCAAATTATTATAAAACAATATGCAAATAGATAATAATTTAGATTATAGATGATTTGTTTTCACTGCAGTCAAACACTTTTAAATAAGCTAGGATCAACAATTATTCTGTAAGCAGGTAAAATGGGACCATTAATTTGACTTGCTGAAAATTTGCTTAGTTTACACAGTTCCTGCATAGCAGACTTTTTTTTTGTTCCCTCACCACATAGCCTTAAAAAAAATATTTGATCTATTATTAATAAACAGCTACATCATCTTCATAGGAAATCAGATATAAGAAGAATAGTTAAGTCACATGTACTGCAATGGACAGGACATGTAGCACAAATGGGAAATGAAAGAGGGACATGGAAGCTTATTGTAGGAAAACCAGAGGGAAAATGCCCAGTTGGTAGACAAGAATGAGGTAGGAGAATAACATTAACCAAGATTAGAAGAAAATAGATTATACAGGGGATGACTGGAAAACATTAGCTCAGGATAGGAATGTATGGAGAGCTTATGTTTGTGCAGCCATGAATCTATGGTTAAGATGGAGCCAGTAAGTTAGTATGGTTAATAAATAATCATTTTTCACAATTTAAATAATTTCTACCTGAGTGATGGATAGTTTTACTAACTTTATTTTGTTTCTACAGGGAGTCCATTTTAAGCGGAAACCTTTTACAGTGTTGCAGCGGCTCTCACTTTGCCCCTATTGTGCTTGCACCAGCGGGGAGCGTGTTCCATTACTACCAGCAAATGAAGACAGTTAGAAGCTACAAAATACAAATAACTAATTAGATTATTATAAAAAAAACTAGAAGTCCCGGCCACGCATTGCTGTGGCTAAGGTATACGTTAAAAATTTAAATTAGGTTGCTGTCTTTCAGACAGATTACTTAAAACTAAATTAATAATATTGAAAATAAAATAATCACTGAAACAACTTATATTATGAAATAATCAATATTTGTAATTCAATTGAAATTTGCAGTTGCAACAAAAAGCACAGCCATCTGGATCTCTCTTTGTTAATAATAAACCAATTACCTTACCAAATACCTTACACCACCATCTGTTAGAATCATATGGAACTCACAGATAATTATAATGCCATCTGTTAGAATCGTATGGAACTCACAGATAATTATAACTCTTTGTTAAATAATAAACAGATAATTTGCAATAAAAAAATAATGCTACTATAAATTTAGTTATAAACTACCCTAAGTCTCAAGTTGGATCAAACTGTACACAGTGTGCAAAATTTTATTAAAATCGGTTCAGTAGTTTAGGATTCCATCGCGAACAAACAACGTGTCACGTAACTTTTATATATTAAGATAGGCCTGCACATTGAGGCTTATTACCATTTGTTAGAGATTTATTTCAGAAATTTCATCAGTCTGGTTGTGGCGGCAGAATGATGCAAGGTTTCTTCTTAAAATGGATTCCCTGTATTTTATAATTTATTTACATAATAAGACTGTAATATGTACTATTGCTTTGTGGTCAATAAAACCAATCATTCATGTTTTGAAGTGAAATCCATTAATTTTTTTATTTTACTTGTAAGAGAACATTATTTGAGAGAAAATGTGATGCATCTTATTTTTGCAGAGAGTGAAGAAAAAGTTGTGGTTAGTTTGTCTTTCACAAAATCAAAAAACTTTCCATTATGGTGATTGTGATGATGAAGGAAAATTAATTCTTGACCAAACCAGCACAATATCTGTATCAAATATTAAAATGTTAGTAACTGGGAGAAAATGTCCTCACATTAAAGAAAACAGGTAAGTCTCCTCATGAATTAAACTTAACATAGTTATGGCTGGTGTTGAAAATTAGATGTCCTTTTAACATACAAATTAAATATGAAAATGATAAATGAATGGCAACTGATTGACTTTGTTACTAGAACATCAGCCGACATCTTCTCGCAAGGAAACTGTCAAACATTGCATGCCGAAACCTACCTTGAAATTTCTCCCAGAGAAGTATTGTGATGTACCAAGGCCATGTTCAAAAAATTATCTGCCTTTTTAACTGCAAGGCATTAAAATCCAGTGCCAAACTCTCATTTAAACTATAGGCAAGTAATACAACTCATAGTTGTACATTGGATAACCCTCACTACTTGCCATCCATGCTGCATCCCACCTCACTTCATCCACTGTTACTCATGCAGAGAGTCCATCTGCTCTGTACAGTGGGTTGCCATTGTTGGATTTGAACCGAAAGTGCCTTTCTGCGGTTCAGTATGGTATCTTTGTTCTCCTCCCTACTATAGAACATTTATGAAATATGCCAATGTCCTCTTTTCCGTGTGGCTACCCCTTCCCTTTTCATCCTGTCTGCCGCGCATCTCTACGGCGCATATCCCCTCTACTTGTGAACCTTTATATGCATTGTACTCTTACCAAACATCATCATTCGATCAGCCTAGCAAGTGGCGTTTAGTTACTTAAAAGCGGATTCAATACTGGAATCCAATTCTAACTCACCATGCAGTTAAGAAGTTAATATGGTGGTCTATCTATAGACAAGTTGATTAAGACCGAGAAGAGGTCGATTTTGAGTTAGTCCAGCTATGTACGGAAGAAGTGTTTCCTAAAAGCTTGGACATCTGTGTGAGTGTGGCATTATGTCTGGTACGTTATTTGTTTAGTTGTTTCTACAAGCTATGCTTGATTGATTGATCAAATATCATCTTATGTTATTAATTTATTATTTGTTTTAATATATTCAACTTGTTTATATTAAAAGCTTATCTTTTATACAACGCCCCTTTGTTATTATTCAAGTATAGTAGTTGATCACTATCCTGTAACAAAATCACTCACTGTATGCATTTAGTAATCAGAATCTATATTTGTATGTATCTTCATCAGGGAAAGAAAGATGAATTAATAGCTGCCTTTCATGGGCCCGAGGCAGGCTGCTTTCTTACCGATAACATCTTTGGAAATATCACGATCACATTAATAAATACAGCATTAACAAAACTCGATCCCGGACAAGTGTTACGCTGAGCGTGGTTTGCTTTTCTAACGTCGTAAATGATAGCAGTAGTGTGGTTAACTTACCCACAAAAGGTAGCAGTCAGCGAGGTTTTAGGGTTCTTTCAACCCCCCCCCCAGCACAAATGGTTGTGCAGAGCGTGGTTAATAGGGTTTCTCTCAACCCCCAGCACAGATTATAACTTTGATTTCAGTGCCTTGCAATTAAAAATGGTAAATATATTTTTAAGACATAGCCTTGTTACATCACAACGCTTCTCTGGAAGACATTTCAAGGTAGGTTTGGCATGCAATGGTTGACCGTTCCCTTGTCAGTATTTCTTCAGTATGTCACAACACTATTGCTGCTTTTCTCAACATACTGGAGCCGCTACTTGTAACTACCCAAATTTCTCATGATGTTTGGTGGGCACCAGTGCCATATTGGCCAAAATTCCTTGAGAAAATGCCTTCTGCCATGGGGACTCGAACCAGCGAAAGTCCTGTAGTAATTCATAATTAGGTCTTATTAATTTCCTGTCTAGTCCACCGCTGTGGTCTCAAGGTAGCATGCTGCCTTGTCACGCAGTGGACCCGGGTTCAATTCCTGGTCAGGACAGGCTCCTGGGTGAGGTTTTTTCGGGATTTTTCCTCATATGTAAGACAAATGTCAGGAATATATTGACTTAGGCTTTCACGGCCGGAGTTATTATGATGATCTTGTAGAAGATTTCCGGGCTGTTGGCCGTGGTCTTGAGGCTTGTAGTTCCCCAACGTTTTGCCAGAGACTGCATCCAGCATCCTCAAGGGTTGTCTTGAGACTGACAATTTTGTCTACTACCTGCTCTATTTATACATGTATCCACGACGTGTTCTCTGCGCGGTCCGTTACTTCATAAATTGTATCTGCCTTCTGGTTGGTTAGCATTAGGATCTTCCATTGCACCAATGAGGTTGCTGTCTGATGTTCTAGTAGATTGTTCTCGTAGGGGTTTACAACCAGAAGGCAGATACAATTTACGAAGTAACGGACCGCGCAGAGAACATGTCGCGGATACATGTATAAATAGAGCCGGTAGTCGACAAAATTGTCGGTCTCAAGACAACCCTTGAGGATGCCGGACACAGTCTCTGGCGAAACGTTGGGGAACTACAAGCCTCAAGACCACGGCCAACAGTCCGGAAATCTTCTGCAAGATCATCAAATGTCAGGAAGCTTTGGGCCCAACAGTTCCCGAAAATCATCTGGCCATCATCATCATCATCATCCTTATCATTATCATCATCCTTCAGTGTGGAAAACAATGGGAAGCTACCACACCTATAATTCCCTAGTAAAGCTGCAAAGCATAGCATGAAAATGCTATGATTGCAGTGAAAGACCTGCCCTCATGCAGAATTACTATGGAATGGAATGGAATTTACTATCTAAGATTTTATACTAGAGCATGCCATCAAATCTTTAAGAGGATGAAGAAAGCCCACAACTCAATGTTATTAATAAGTTGTTAGTTTATCATAAACAGGGAAAGTACCTTAGTTGGTTGGAAGAGGTATATTGCACACAGAACCATTGCATCTGTATTCTGTTCACTCTCATATGCACTGCAGCTGCGTTGCTGTCTTGCGCCGTCACATCACATCACATGCATACTCCAGTTTCTTGACATGGGCTCACTATAGAGCACTACAATGCTAACCAAGGTACTTTACTGATAATGATGTAGTATTATTAGACGATAGTAAAGAGATACTAAGGACCAACACGCACACACTATTGAGTAACACTAAGAAATTGGGACTGGAAGTAAACATCAATAAAACTTAATATATGTCTTCTTCTTCTTCCTTCCAAGTATTAGGCCAAGGCCTGTTACGATCCTATAGAAAATTTTCCCTCCAGCGTTTCATAGGACGGCCCAGTGATCTTCGTCCTCTTGGTATATAATTATAAACAGCTTTGGGGATCCGATTTGAACTCATTCTTTCAAGATGGTGTTTCCAATTTAGTTGGTACCGTTTAATATATTCCAAAATTGGCATAGTCTTCAATTCTTTTAAGATATTGGTGTTCCTTTTCCGATCCCATCTGGTGTAACCCGCTGTTCTGCGCATGAATCTCATTTCACAAGCCGTTATTCTGCTTTCATGTTGTTTTCTTAGTGTCCATGCTTCACTACCATAGGTCAACACTGGTCTAGCCAAAGTGTTATATAAACGTAATCTGGTGTTTTTTTGTACAAGGGATGGTTTCATAACTTGATTAATAATTCCTAAACTTTTATTATAACTAGTAACTTTTTCAGGGATATCCTTTTCATCCCAGATAGAGAGATAATATCCAAGATATTTAAATATATGTTCACACACAAAAATACATTATATAATGGAAATGGATAGTTAATGACAAACGAGGGAAATTTTCAAGAAGTGGCTGAATTCAAATACCTAGAAACAATAATCACACATTGGAATGAGATGCACAAAGAAAATAAACATAGGCTCAATTCTAGAAATGCATGCTATTATGCATTACAGGGACACTTGTCGTCCCAACTCCTTTCAAAAAACTTTATTAAACTGAAAATATATAAAATTGTTGATCTTCCAATTGTATTATATGGATGTGAAACATGGACTCTGACTTTAATGGAGGAGAAAAGAAGATGTGAGTACCGGTATTTGAGAATAAAGTTCTTAGGAAAAATGTTGGACTAAAGAGAGATAAACAGACAGGTGAATGGAGAAGACTACTAAACATTAAGCTACATGATTTTATAGGAAGCCAGATATAATAAGAACAGTTAAGTCTCGTAGACTGTGATGGGCAGGACATGTGACATGGAAGCTTCTTATAGGAAAACATGAAAAATGCCCATTTGGTAGACCAAGAATGAGATGGGAGGACAACATTATCATGATTTGATGGATATAAATTATACAGGGGATGATTGGAAAATATTAGCTCAGGATAGGGATGTATGGAAAGCTTATGTTCAAACATTCATGATAGTACCAGTTAATTAGTTATTAACACATTCAGTACCACAGGCACTGAGCAGGGCATTTAAACCCACAGGCCAGCCATTTAAATACCCCAGCTGCCCTTTTCGTGGCACTTCGGAAAATGGACCATTATTCACAAACTATTAGTCCTAGAAAATTCAAATTTTGTACATACCTGAAGGAGATATCCTAGTAGGATTTGATGGTGAAATAACTTGGGTGATTGACATCACATGGTATCGGCATATCAATTTCAGGAAGTGGAAGTTTATCTTAACTTTCACTTTGTGAATCTTTTAATTCAGGAATCAGTTCATCATCTGAATCATCATTATACAAAATATTCACTAATTCTTCTTCAGTGAGATATTTTACTTTCGCCATGGTTTCACTCACGCACAAACAACAGCGCGATAACGAGAAACATATACGACTGCATTGGAGCCTGGAGTCAAGTTTGGGTGAACGAATTCCATGTGTTGTTTCTTTTAAAAACCAAGGTTAAACGTGTCAAACGGGAATAGAAAACGTACATTTACATGCCATCTATGATCTCCAAGTCATACTAAAGTAAAAGTGATCCCACAACAGACCTCAGGAGGCCCTTGGGGTTGTAGGAGGTTAAGGCTTCCACTTTTTCTAGACAATCGGCACTTTATGTCAGCCTGGTTGTCAGCCCTGCGTGACGGCCGCCTTTACCCCAGAACAAGCATCTGGTACTCATTTTCGTTAGAGGCTGAGTCGACCCAGGGCCATAGTGCCGCCAGAAGGTTTGGGTCAGTTTAAAAATCCTGACCCCAATGGGACTTGAACCCTCGACCTTCCGGCTTGTAGCACAGTGCCTTAACCACTACGCTACGGCGTGCCCCCCCAAGACATACTAAGCCAACACAATATTTAGGCACCGAATATAAACGCGGTTTGTTTGAACCTGCTCTAAAACAAGTTAACTGACCGACGGCCGCATACACGATAGTCTCTTTAAACGCCTTAACTGGTTTACGGTACTGAATGTGACACATTAATTAATTAATTAGTTTTTTTTTTCTAAGTGCTGTTATCGCTAAAATATGTTAACTGTGTTTCATTATTTTTTATGTTAAAGACGATGTGGAATATTTTTATGTGAAATATAATATTTGCAAGTGATCCAGTAATATGTATGAGAATTTTTTCTCAAAAGTTCAATTATCGTGTTCTCAATCAATTTTTTGTACATAATACTTTGATAATAGTTTGAATTGATATTGTTTGATATATTTACAGGAATCGGAAATCTGATCAGGAAATGACAGATTTGTCTTTCTCCATACTTCTAGACGAGGAACCTCACAATCTAGATTTTGTTGCCCCAGACCAGAAAGCTTTTGATTACTGGACAGATGGCATTAATTGTCTGATAGGTAAGCTTCAAATAATAATATACCATTTTGCAATAAAAGTTGTTACAAAATGTAATATGCATGTTTTTATTATTCATTTAATACATCTCAATGAAGGATAAATTATATTTTTCTCTTCAAATATAAGTCCTGCACCGTAGCCGAGTGGTTAAGGCAGCCTTGGCGCAGAGCTACGAGACTTGCACTGGTTCGAGTCCCCATGGGGGAAGAAATTTTCTCATGGAATTTCAGCCAGTATGGGACTGGTGCCCACCCAGCATCGTGAGGCATTTGAGTAGCTACAATAAGTAGCGGCTCTGGGTTGAGAAGATAATATATAGTGGCTGGGGATCTGACATACTGATCACATGTCACCCCTACACTGGCTAGGTGATCGTCTACCTCTGTGATTAACACATGTGGATGTGAGGTCAGCAGCCGGATGGTAGGCCAAGGACCTTCTAGGCCTGTTGCACTTGGAGTTTGTTTTTTTTTTCCTTCATTGAGATGTATTAAATGAGTAATAAAAACATCAAAAGAGGCCATACTGGCTTTATAATGTAATGTAAATTCCCAATAAAGATCTTCTTAATAAAGAAGCTACAATTCATAGCATTTGGTGCACGGGAATTAACAGTGTATAAGAGAAAAATTTGAATTACACTGGAGTATTCAGGTATCTCAGTTGGTAGAGCATTTGCATAGAAAGCAAAAGGTCCTGGGTTCAAAACCCCAATCTAAGCGTATATTTTTCTCTTCAAATGTAATATGCCTTTTCATTGTACAGCTGGGGTAACTGCTGTGACCACTGTACGTCACGGTTGTTGAATTACATTAATTTATACTGGAACAGTTTTATAATGATAATGGTGAAAATAGTTGGTTTTTTTTATTTTTTATTTCTTTAATCTTACCCTGAATTTTAAGACTGATTTCAACTATGTATATATGTGATTTCAGGACAACCCATGACAAGTGCTTCGAAGGAAGCTGAATTTAAAACGCTTTTGGACGTAGAAGTACGGCTGCAGCTTCTGGAGACACAAGGAATCCCAATCCCTAACAAACCTCCTCCAATTCCCAGTGATCCTCCAAACTATGATTTTTCCTGCAAATGATGTCTACATTAATGGAAATTATTTTTCATAGTGGTCAGTACAACTTAAAATACTGCTTGTTTTCCTTCTGATATCTTCTATTAATCCTTTGTCCACATAATGTTAATTCCATAGAATGAATGATTGATAAACTAAAATTGTCTTTTAGTACATAAATGTTAGCAGTCAGACCAGCTAATATAGTACCTAACATGCTTTCTTCTCATATCAAAGTTTGTGAGTTCAAACCCAGATGGAGTTAGTGTATTTTTCCATTGCATTACATGTAATAATACTACAAATGATTTTGAAATTACAAGCAACAGAGTTGTGGAAATTTATCTAGAGAAGTTCAAAATCACAAATTGTATTGTAGGTATGGTAACTTTATAACTTGTAACTTGTCAGTTTTGTAGTAACAAATTTAGTATGAATGAAAGTAACAGAAAATATTAATTTTGCATCTCTTTTTTCTTCATTTGGAGGACCAAATGCTCTTCTAGTAGTGTTAATACTTAAATTTGTGGTTTAGAATATGATTTTTTAAATAAAAAAATGCTCAGGTAGCTCAAATGGTAGAGCACTTGGACTAGAAAACCAAGGGTCCCGGGTACAAGTCCCGGTCTGAGCGTATAATTTTTCTCTTCAAATATGATTTATCCATCATTGAGATGTATGAAATTAATAATAAAAACATCAAAAAAATGCTATTAAAAACAATGGAATGTGTTAACATATTATTATCTACAATTTGTTGTTACTCTTTATTACTAAACCCATTAGACTAAAAATGCCCCAACAGGCGACCTGCTTTGCTAAATGTTTATTGTCAAGAGGCTGTACAAACCAGTCCTAAGTGACATGATGTTACATGGACCAATCACAAGACTTGAAACAAACACCACATCTGCCAGTATGATTTGATGTAATTAGGACCCAATCACAATATTTGACACAGTTACTAAATGTATCATCATAGAATGATGTCAACAATGACAATGCATGACACACTAGGAAAATTATAATAAATTAAATAATTACAATTATAACAAATTAATTTTTTTAAAAGTAAAATTAACGTTTGTACCAGGAATCGACTTGTGGACCTCCAATCTGTACACTGATGTACAGCCTACTACACCTTTCCAAACACGGCACAAATGCTGTGGAATTGGTGTAATGGGCTGCATACCAATGTATAGAGTTGGAGGTCTTGCAGTTCAATTCCTGGTTCAAATGTTAATTTTTCTTTTCAAAAAATAAATTTGTCTAGGGCTGGAAAATGTTAAACTAAATATAACATAATAATGAAGATTTCTGATTTGATAATTAACCAAAAAAAAAAAACATTAATGTGAATGTAAATTAAATATAATTTACTATTCATTAATATTATATGGATGCGAAACATGTACTCTTACTTTAAGGGAGGAAAGAAGATTACAAGTATTTGAGAATAAAGTTCATAGGGAAATTTTTGGACCTAAAAAAAGAGATGAACAGACAGGTGAATGAAGAAAACTACATAATACTGAGCTACATGATATGTATAGGAAGCCATATATAATAAGAACAATTAAGTCTCGTAGACTACAATGAACAGGACATGTGGCACATATGGGGATGAAAGAGGTCCATGGAAGCTTCTTGTAGGAAAAGCAGAGGGAAAATGCCCAGTTGGTAAACCAAGAATGAGGTGGGAGAATAACATTATCCATGATTTGAGGTAAGTAAATTATACAGGGGATGACTGGAAGCCCTCCAAGCCTTTACTTCGAAGCCCCATTTACAATTGCAGACTCAGTATTGTACGTGAAGGGACCTATCAAGGTCTCCATACCAAATTTGTTACAAAGGGTTTACGATGAGGAATAATCCTATTTATTATTTCAGAAGTATTAGCTCAGGATAGGGATGTATGGAGATCCTATGTCCATGCAGTCATGAACCTACAGGTTTGATAGAACCAGTGAATTAGTTCGTTATTCACTAATAAAGTAAGTAAAGTAAAGTGATCCCACAACAGACCCAGAGGCCCTTGGGGTAGTAGGAGGTTAAGGCTCCCACTTTTTCTAGACAATCGGCACATTATGTCAGGCGAATTGTCAGCCCTGCGTGACGGCCGCCTTTACCCCCAGAACAAGCGTCTGGTACTCATTTCCGTTAGAGGCTGCATCGACCCCAGGGCCATTGTGCCGCCAGAGGGTTTGGGTCAGTTTAAAAATCCTGACCCGAACGGGACTTGAACCTGCGACCCTCCGGCTTGTAGCTCAGTGCCTTAACCACTACGCCACGGCGTGCCCCCCACTAATAAATTAATAATAATCAAATCAGAAAATCAACATGCATGCCAAGCTTGAATTCAAAATGACAATAAAGAATTATCGAGTATTTATTAAGGATATTTCTTGAATAAAATTAAGTAAGTTAGTTAAATAAATATTCCTTTTATGATACACAATAATACATATGTTTATGAGGGGAAGTGTCGGAAATGAAAAGAACATTGAAGTATGGTCTATTATATAACATGAGATGAATAAATTGGAATTACTTCCACAATGAGATATTTAGTGACTTCTTCTTCATAGGATGTTTCCATTTTCCATGTGGGTCATCTGACTTACACCTCTATCCTCCCAGCATTTTTCCTTCATAACTGTTGTCCGTTTTATTTCTCTTGCATGTAGATTTTTTCTCTTATCTGGTCTATCCACCTTAATCTTGGTCTTCTTAATTATCACTTACTTTTATACTCATTTCCAATATTCACTATCCTTCTTGATAGTCTCTTTCCTGACCATTCTAGCTTCTTTTGTAAGAAACATATTGGTTTTTTACAATTTAATAACCTGATCATAGTGATTTTGTCCATTAAAATATTCATTGTTAACTTATTTTATATCTTCTAAATTTATAATTTATTAGGCCTATATCATTGTTTCTTGTTTCACCAAATGTATTGTATCCAGTCTCTGCCAATTTGCTTTCAAATTTTATGCCATCAATGGATCTAAAGTCATTGCAGAATATATATATATAAAAAAAAAAAGGAGGGGTGTCTGTTACTATCAGTGAAGGTGGAAAAGGGACTTCATAAATCTGTAGTAGAGAAAGGATACGTTTGATTGACAAAGTAATATTTAAATTATTGGTCTACATCAAACAACTGGCATAAGAGTGAAAAAAGCAAAGTATTGTGGTTAATGCTTTTGACTACTGTTCAAGAGGTCCCAGGCTTGATTCCTGCTCACACCACAGGAAAATTTTTCTTAAAACTAATTATTCCTGTGGTCTTCCAAATTTAGTGTAAGTCTACGTTTAAGGACTCTCCTAGACCTTTGAATTGTTTGCCAAGCCATCTGTTATATCATCAAGGTAACATAATTTGCCTTCTCATAATCTCCCCAATCTCAGATATGGTTTACAAACCCGATTTTGATTTATATAAGACTAAATCGGCTTATTCTATGCCAGGAGGCCACCTATACTCTTTATTTCGTTAGATGAGAAAATGGGCAAGTTAGTGTCCGTCTTTAATGTACGATTTATTGGATAATCTGGCGTATCATAAGGAAAAGTTGGCTATTCTGTTTGAACCATAGAGAACAGAGACTATGACAGAGAACGAGTGTAGGTGGACTTCCGGCTACAATCCTCAATCTCAAAATTGTTCGTAAAAAATAGAAGGAATTTTTACTCTTTATACTCTATATATATATATATATATATATATCCTTGTTTTCCAATAGAAATATGTAACTGTACAATATGCCTCTAATTTCCAGCTATGAAGTATGTCATCCAATTTATTCAAGACATTTGAATTTTTTATAATAATGTTGGCAGTACTGAAATCGACGCCAATCTTGTCGACAGAAAGAAAATAGAAGAACGGGAATCGATATTGTTGTATACCGTATTTTCCCGCGTTATCCTGAACAATTTTTGGGGTTATATGAGAAGTAGTGAATAAATGTAAATAAAGTTACTTTTGGCTTTAAAGCCACAAGAAAGTTAGATATGGACTTCGTACATTCATTGTACAAGAAAGAAATTGGATATAGTAAGTATTATCGGTAGATTTTATAATTATTTAAACAAAATAATTTTTTAAAGTTAAATATTTAACACAACTTTTGTTTGTTGACAGGAACAGTGAATTCATACGATTTGGCCATTAAACGCCTCAAATGCTATAACTACAATGAATTTTGTGGCGTATACGTAAATACGCGTGCACAAAATTATCAGAATTCGCCTGTATTTGCTTGTAAATTCTGCTGTAAAACAAATTATCAACATTGGATAGCTTTAGCCAATGAAGATGGCATGATAGCTATTCAGGATACAAATGTTAAAGGAAGATTTCCTTTAGGAGGAGACACATATGCAGAAGGTAATTTGTTGAACTTGAAGCTCAAATATCAGAATTATAATAACAGTCAAAGTTAGGTTATGTTTCAAGAGGATGATTGTCACAAAACGCCGAAACCTCCACTCGTTACCTGTTTAGGCAAAACTTAATGGACCTAATATAACTTTTGGATAACCTTAGGAAGTAGGACAAACATTTGTATAAATGTTTTCTTGTCTGTTCTTTACAATTGTTATCACTATGCTATACCATATAACATTCTTGTAACACTTTCACTATGTACTTTTCCGTTTATTAGCTCAAGTTTAGTATTTGTCGCTCACAATTTTGCATACAACATTCTTATGCCACTGTTTGCACTGCAGTTAAATTTGTAATAATGTTTTGTACTATTTTAAACATTTTGCAATGATTCATAAACATATCCGACGATTTTTAAATGTTATATAATTACCCAAATATAGTGAATGAATTTCTACAGAATTGCAGTGCACATGTGAGATGCATTCAAGAACTTAACGTAACTTCTGATAGATGGTGGTGGAATCAGTGGTACCAATATTCACAGTTAATTCAAAGTCATATTTCAAGAAATTTACTTCATTTTGTTGGGTTCCGATGGGATAAGTTAGTGTACACAAGATTACTTTATAGTTTATTAAATAATGTGCATGTAATTTATTTTGTTAGATTAAAAACAGGGAATTGTGAAAGTTCCTAGTTTCAAATCCCAGTCTGAATGTATAATTTTTCTCTTCAAATATAATCTATCAATCATTGAAATGTATGAAATGAATAATAAAAACGGCTGAGGTCCAGTAATTGGCACATACAATTTTACACTTTCATTCTTATGCCATGATGCACTAACACTTTTCAACCATTTATAATAACGTTTGTACTATTTTAAACATTTTGGAACCATTTTTATAAACATTTCTTACAATTTTAAAATATTTATAAATTATGCGAAATTTGTGCATTGGGTTCTAGAGATGCGGAAATGCTTCATGTAATATCTGCTAGGTGGCTCTCAAATCGGAGTTACCAACATTTGAAATAATTTCAAACCATATTTAGTGTTAGTGTATGAAAAATTAGTTTATAGTTTATTAAATAATATACATGTAAATTGTCTTGTTAGGTAAGGAAATGAGAAGTTAGTTTACGTCCTTTTTTTTTTTTTTTCATTTGAGAATAAATAATATGCATGTAAATTGTTTTCTTTGGTTAGGAAATGATAAGTTAGTTTACGTCCATTTTTTAGCATTTGGGAATTTATTTCCAAAGCTGGTAACACCGACTGCAGAGATATCTACCAGAAGCTACATTAACCATTACGGCAACTCCCGCAACTCGCGCATGCGCACTGCGATTCTGTGGAACTTAGAAGAATTCGTGTGCACCAATTACTGGACTTTTTCCATGAAAACATCAAAGTTGGTGTATGTCCATATATTATAAACATTTGGGAATTTATAAGTCATCTAATCAGTAGCATTCGGGATAATTTACAACCTATGATCCTTTTTAGCACGCAGTGGGCTGCATTTCACTGACTATACTTGCAGAAAAAATATGTAATTCAGCAGTGTCATAAAAATGTTGTATGTATAGCATAGTAAGCACTATTGTAAAAATAGCACCTTTTTAAATATTTCTTAAATATTTATCTGTATGCGCAAAATCTCTCTTTTTTTTTCTGGAATTAGAATCATGGTGTGTATGTGCAAGGCTTTGCAGACAGATAGAAACACTATCTGTGCAATCAGTACCAGAATGGCTAATCTTTGCAATGATTCCCAAACATCAGATTAATTTATAGTTAATAATATCTGTGTAATTTATTTCGTTAGGTTATGAAGGGGCAAGTTAGTTTGGTATGACCAACCTTCGCAATAAATTCCCTTTTGATTTGCTGGGAACTGGGCTATCATTGACTGCACTTCCAGCCACTGCACACCCGGCAAAAGGCAGTTTATATGTAGAAACCATAGAAATAAAAAAAAGAAAACTAGTACATCCTTTGTTAACAATACCATTGTTTCTATTGTAAGTTGATTTTGATGTTATGCAGGAACTCATGCACACAATGATGCTATATTTGACTTAGCATGGATGGAGGAGGAGATGAAGTTAGTGAGTGTGTCTGGAGATAACACAGCTGTTCTGTGGGATGTTAGCATGATGCCATTCAGACGACTTCATCATTTCAAGGGACACACCAAAAGTGTGAAAACTGTTGCCTTCAGGCCTCAGGACAAAGGTAACAAAATGTATAGATTATAAAATTACGATAGGAACTAACATTAATACAATTAATCATATCTTATCTTTTAATTAAATTAATATTAAGAAGCTAAAGCTATTACTATGATAGAAATAAGTAAATTAATGAACACAATTAAATCATTGTAAATCAATGGTAAAGAGAAAAATTTACAATGATTTAATTGTGTTCATTAATTTACTTATTTCTATCAAAGTAATAGCTTTAGCTTCTCAATATTAATTTAATAAATAATGCTATAGCTGTGTGGAGTCCCTTCATGTCTTCTTCAGGTACAAGCCATTCATTGTGTATTTGTGAATGATGATTCATTGCAATTGAATGTGGGACCAGTAGAGTAAAGGTAAAGGAAAGATTTTTGCTTGGATGGGAATGAAGCCTGAGTTAGCTCAGTGGACAGAGTGTGAACATAGGAAGTTATTAGTCATTGAATATTTATTAGAAAATAATTAAATTACATTCAAAATAATAGTATATATTTTTTAAAAATGCAATCTTAAGAGTAAAATTTGATAGATGTTGTGTTGGGAATTTTAAAACTTGTGTTATATAATGAAAACTTGACCCTTAGTGAACAATGTGTTGTAATGTCAATTTGTTATTCATACACTTAGATTTTATAATTGAAATAGCACAATTTTATTTCTCAGAATATTGCAATTATATTTTGCCATTAACTGAACATTTTCAGGTACACTTCTTTACATAATATATACAAATCAACAAATTCTATAAACATTTAACGAATAATATATTAAAAAACTTTAAATGTTGTAAATTTTATAGTCACTTTTCTATTCATACAGTCAGAATGGGGGGGGAATAAAAAAAATGAAGAAAAAAAAAGAACTTTCCTTAATACTTTGTAGGGTAACCTTTAGCTTAAATAACAGCTTGACATCCACGCTGAATGGATCTAATAAGTCTATCACATATCTGAGGACTGATTTTGCACCATTCTTCAGTAACCACCTTCTTCAATTCTTCTTTGGAAGAAGGATTTCTGCTGTGGACCCTAGGTTTCAAAAACGCCCATAAATGTTCTATGGGGTTTAAGTCAGCAGATTGAGGAGGGGTTTACAATTGCTTTGGCACGTTTCATATCAAGCAAGTCTTATTTAAGTCCGCCGTATGTTTGGGGTCGTTATCTTGTTGGAACATGTACTTAGGGAGCATATCCAATTTTGTTGCACTTTGTTTAACATTCTTACGAAAAATGTCGTTATACACAAATTTGTCCATAACATTGTCAATGAACTGCATATTGCCAACCCCTTTTGCCGACATACACCCCCACAACATTATAGACCCACCCCCATGTTTTACTGTAGGTGTTGTATTGGTCACATCATTGTCCGCATTGGCTTTTCTCCAGACTCTATGAACGCCATCTGAACCGAACAGATTGATTTTAGTCTCATGAGACCAGAGAACATTATTCCAAAATGCCTGCCCCTTATTTACATGTTCTTTTGAAAACTGTAGTCTTACAACACGGTTCTTCTTACTTACATACGGCCTTTTTCTAGTCATTCTTCCATGATGGCCATTTCTGCGTAACACCTTCCGAACAGTCTCAGTACATACATTTTTACCAGTAGAAACTTCTAGGGTAAGACCACAATTTTGGAGCACTAATTCTGGGGTGAATTTCACTTATCTCACAATGGTTCTCTCCTCCTTCTCACTTAACTTCTTTTGTTTAGGTTTTTTCGGAACATTCTCTACTGAACCTTTATACTTGAATTTATTTAGTATATACTGTACTGTTGCATGACATTTGCCTATCAGTCGCCCTATTTTTCTCAAAGAATATCCCTTAAGTGCAAGATTTACAATTGTATCCTTGAGATCAGAACTGCGTTCTTTACATTTACCCATTTTAGAGGTGACTGACTGCCAGTGTACACAACCAGCACAGTAGGCAGTTGTAAACAAATGCACAACTTAGAGTATTCATGTTGCATTAATGTTTAAGCAAGTTAGACAAGCAAATACACTGCAGTGTTTTCTTTAGTGTATGAATAGCAAATTGGCTTGTATTTGGGTGTAATAAAGATTATTTATTTTTATAAAATTATGTTTATTTTATAATTAAGTTTTCAACTACATATTTAGATATAACTTAGTGTTTCCTTCAAACCACAATAAATATTTTTTCTTTACTTTTAAAAACTTTCTGAAAATTGGATTTTTATTAATAAAAATGCCTATGTATGAATACCAAATTGACATACTGTATATTATTCATCTTTAAAAGCTTAATGAATTAAATTAACATAATCTCTAATCTTAGTGGCAAAATATGAGATCACTAAATTTAGAGCCTTTATCGAATACAGTGAGAGGAAGATGGTCATTTTCTACACAATTACCCAGTATTTAATTTCTTGGGGATCATAGCACAGATGGGCACTTATAATAATAGTGATGATGGCTGAAGATGCGGGGGGGGGGAGGATTCCTCTTGAAAATTGCAGTTTCTGTGCTTGAAGAACATGAAGTATGAGGTGAAATATGAGTCATTTAATTAATTTTATAATTGAAAACCTCATAATGTTATTTCCCATAAATAATTTATGGAAAAAGTTTTCTCTTTACCATTGATTACAATAGTTTAGCAGTGTATGTTAAGTTATCTTGATCATAGTAAGCTTTGGCTGCATATATTAATCTACTTAATTAATCAAAAGTATAGTTTTAGCTTTTTTTTAGTTGTTTCTTGACTCACCTCATACTTCTTAATTTAATTTCCATTTTAGTTTTCGAAAAATGTTTGTTGAAATGTTGTATTTTTTAATCTGCCATCTTGTTTCAGTTGTTTACATTATTCTTGTTTTCCTATGACTTGATAGCCAACTTTATTAAGTTATGTAGGTAGGAAATAACACTATGAGGTAAGTTGATTAAAATATGTTCTCCACTCACTATTAATGATATAACCTCATAATGTTTAATTATATTATTTTTAGTCTGGACATCTTACCTCAATATTAATATATGTCCAGACTAAAAATAATATAATTAAAAAACCTCAAAATATAACTTCCTAAAATTAAATACTCATAATGTTTACTTCCCAATATTAATTTAAATATAACTATGAGGTTTATTTTAATTTTGTTTAGTTGTTTCTTGACTCACCTTATACTTCTTAAGAGTCAAGAAGCCCTCAGGGGTCCTCATCTAGGGGATATGTGGATGGCGACCACAAGGTGCCCAAGCTGTGCAAAACATTTCTTCCACTTACTTGTGTTTTGCACTCTTTTAACTTTACTATCTAACCTCTCTTGTTTTTTCGACCCCGTCGCTATTAGGGCATCCGAGGGCTAGGGAGTCTTTCCTTTCTTCCATTTCTTCTTTCCTTTATTTTCTTTCCTTCTCCAGAAAAGCCTGACTAGAGGCTATAAGATGGTAGCCCATCACTGTCTAGCCTTCCTTTGGCCAGCAACCAATCGAAGGGACTATTATTATGCTTTCAAGTCTTATACGAGAATTTCCCATACGGGAAAATTTTCTATAGGATCGTAACAGGCCTTGGCCTAATACTTGGAAGGAAGAAGAAGAAGAAGAAGAGTCAAGAAACAACTAAACAAAATTAAAATAAACCTCATAGTGTTAGTTCCTACCTACATAACTTTTCTCTTCAAATATAATTTATCCTTCTATGAGAAGTGTTAAATTAATAATAAAATCGTCAATAGAAGCCCTACTGGCTATAAAGTAGTGTTAATTCCCAATAAATGTCTTCTTAACTAAGAAGCCGCCATTTGCAAAGATAGAAGCTATGGTTTCAAGCATTTGGCACGAGGGAATTACAACGTACATAAGAGAAAAATTTGCGTCTAGATCGTAACTCGCCTCGGTAGCTCAGTTGGTAGAACTCTTGGCCCAGAAAGCCAAGGGTCCCGGGTTCGAGTCCCGGTCTAGGCGAAAATTTTTCCCTTCAAATATTATTAATAATAGTTGTATGGAATTTCATCATAATGTCTTCATGTTGAAGGTACCCAATTTGTTTTGTGAATGTTATTACACTACCTTGGATAGAGGGATCAAGAGTGAAGTTAAAGAGAGAACTTTTATGTTTTTATTATTATTTAATAATAATGATGATAATAATAATAATATAATAATAATAATAATAATAATAATAATAATAAAAACATTGAATGAAGCCCTGTTGGCTTTATAAAATAATGTTTAAATTCTCAATAAAATGTCTTCTTAAATGGAAGCTGCCATTTGCATAATTGAAGCAAAGGCTTGCAGCAATCGGGAATTAAAAATGTATAAGAGAAAATTTTGCATTTAGATTGGAGTGCCAGATAGCTCAGCAAGTAGAGCATTGACCTGGAAAACCAAAGGTCCTGGGTTCAAACCTCAGTGTGAGCATATAATTTTTCTCTTCAAATATAGAGAACTTTTGTTTAGATGGGATTAGGTAGAGCATCAGCATATAAAGCTGAAGGTTCAGGATCCGATTCCCAGTTCAGACAGAAATTTTTTTCTATACCATTGATTACATTTTTCTTTCTTTCTAGAATAAAAAAAAAGAAAGAAAAAAACTTCATTTTTTCAACTAAAATATTTGATGTTTTGATTTCTATTGACTACTGATGTTCACATGAAAAGCTTACAAGTATTTTTCACTGCATTGTTCTGATAAACTTGCAAAAAAAATTGTATGATAACTGGAAAGTTATGATAGAAAAATAATAAAATTATGATTGATTGAAATTTGTGATATTCTTATATCAGCTTGGTCACTGATTGATGAACTAAATAGTAATTAAAGATTGTTTTTCAGCTGTTTTTGCAACTGGGGCACGAGATGGATTTATAATGATATGGGACACAAGATCTAATCAAGGTTTAACATGGGACAAACCAGATAATTTCATATCTAACTCTCATCCTGCCCAGCAACAAGGTAAATTAACAACACAAGTGCATCTTTTTAAGGCTTAAAGCTTTGCCTATAATTACTTATTTTAGGAATTCACACTATGAGCTATTTCATTTAGGTAGAATTTATTTATCACTCACCTCATATTGTTTTTCATATTTGACTATAAACTAGTTTTGGAACATAATTTCTGGGAATAGAAACTATGTTCCAAAACTAGTTTAATGTCAAATATGAAAAACAATATCCAGAAACTATGTTCCAAAACTAGTTTATAGTCAAATGTGAAGAACAATATGAGGTGAGTGATAAATAAATCTTCTTCTTCCTTCCAAGTATTAGGCCAATGCCTGTTACGATCCTATAGAAAATTTTCCCTCCAGCGTTTCATAGGATGGCCCAGAGATCTTCATCCTCTTGGTATATATTATAAACAGCTTTGGGGATCCAATTTAAATAAATTTTACCTATAATGTCTACTTTTGTACATAACTTAATATATTCATCTTCAGGTAACTCCAAGATGACAAATATAGCAGTAAATTTCACACAATAAAGCAATACAAAGACTTTTCAAGAGAAATTTAACAGTCTGCCTTGCTAGGGTTGTCATAATCTGAGAATTGAAAACCAGGACAAAGCAAATCTTTTGCATAATCAATCTAAGGAAACAGAAATTTAAAGAGTAAAGAAATCTGAAGTAATAGAAACATGATTTCCATTTTCATTAAGGAATCATTTTTTTTATGTTGAGTTGTTTTTGACTCACCTCATACTTCTTAACTCCCTTGCAGACTGGAGTTTCTTCACTGCATTTGTGACATTCTCAATGCTGTACTTTCACAACTGACGTCCAATGGCCTCCTCTCCTGCATATTGGCCTCCGCGCCATCTGATGGCTGACCGACGAACTTCCAAATCAATCCCCTCTCCTTATCACCCGGTGATACAGCATTGAGAATGTCACATAATGCATTGAAGAAACTCGAGTCTGCAAGGGAGTTAAGAAGTATGAGGTGGGTCAGAAACAACTCAACATAAATTAAAATAAACCTCGTAGTGTTATTTCCTACCACGTAACTTAAAGGAATTGTTTATTAGCAAAAATTGGGATTTGCATAAATGTTTGAGTACATTAGTTTCGGCATCATAATGTAAGTAAGATACGCTGGTTGCTTAGTATGATTTGGGAGAAAGAAGCTCTTCCAGATGAATGGAAGGAATCAATATCGTACCAATTTATAAGAAAGGAGATAAAACTCATTGCAACAACTACAGGGACATCTCATTACTTTCAACTGTCATATCAAGATGGAACTGGGTTATAATTACTTTCTGATATTGTTAATAGATAACTATGTCTTCAGTTTCTTTCAAATTTGTAAACTGTCATATCAAGAGGGAACTGGGTTATAATTGCTTTCTGATATTGTTAATAGATAACTATGTTTTCAGTTTCTTTCAAATTTGTAAACTGTCATATCAAGATGGAACTGGGTTATAATTGCTTTCTGATATTGTTAATAGATACTATGTTTTCAGTTTCTTTCAAATTTGTAAACTGTCATATCAAGAGGGAACTGGGTTATAATTGCTTTCTGATATTGTTAATAGATAACTATGTTTTCAGTTTCTTTCAAATTTGTAAACTGTCATATCAAGAGTTGTAATTACTTTCTGATACTGTTAATATATAACTATGTTTTCAGTTTCTTTCAAATTTGTAAACAGTCATATCAAGAGGGAACTGGGTTATAATTGCTTTCTGATATTGTTAATAGATAACTATGTTTTCAGTTTCTTTCAGATTTGTAAACTGTCATATCAAGATGGAACTGGGTTATAATTACTTTCTTCTTCTTCTTCTTCCGAATGCAGTATTGGGTGATGATGTCCCTTCTGCGACTACAAAAACTGATCTTTCCATCGGTTGAAGGGTCTTCCGAGGTTAATTACTTTCTGATATGTTAATAGATAACTACATTTTCAGTTTCTTTCAAATTTGTAAACTGTCATATCAAGATGGAACTGGGTTATAAT